>JBBCBC010000038.1:942680-1132421 GCA_037126765.1 Stenogyne calaminthoides
ATAGGATGAAATGTCTAAATCATAAATATAAAAAATATTTAAAAAGTGAATTAAAAAAAAATAATAAAAATATAAAATCTAAAATAATAAAATAAATTATTTAAATCTAAATCTCAAACCTAAAAAACCTAATTCTCGTCGTCAATGTTTCAAAATTAAATATATTCACATGTTCCAAAATTAAATGTAATCCCTTAATTTCTCTTCCCCCATTCAGTCCATCCATTGTCTATTGTCACTCCCTCAACCCCTCACTTGTTGTTCTTATTGCAATCGACCTCCTTAAACTAAATTTGTGAATTATTTATTGAGATTCAATTAATTTTATGAAATGGATATAAATTTTATTTTTTATTTATATTTTAATTATTTTTATTTTTTAGATTTTAACTTCTTTTAATTATTATTTTTTATTTTAATTTATTTAAAAAATGTGTAATATTATGTGGAATAATTTAAAAAATATTATTTAATATGTATCATTCTAACTGGCAAGTATACACATGCTTCGGTGAGCCAGTTCACCTCTTCGCGGCCGGAGAAAAGAGAAACGTGTATCAATTTGCAACAACATCAAAGGTTGGACTTTAATACAAAAATCTTAAAGATCGTGATTAAATTGGCATTTGGTCAAAATGTCATGTATTTATTTATAATTAACCCTTTTTAATAATAGTGTGTGCAGGGACGGATCCAGAAATATTTCACAGCTGGGGCACAAAAATGTATATTAAGAATTAATTAAGGAGGCACACTTGTGTGAGACCGTCTCACGGTGAAACTGAGTGTAATTTGAACATTGTCGCTTTAACACTTTGAGAGTGATGAATGTTAATTGTGTTAGTTGCACTCCGTCTCATTCATGAGATTGTCTCATACAAATGCCCTGGTCGAGCGGTTCTGCTCGATCAACTATCTAGCTCGAGCGCCCTCATGGGCGGGCGCTTAGATAGCAATAGTGACTTGACCTCGAAAGACCGATCGAAGCGCCTCGCGCTCTGCGATCCCGTTTCACTCAGGTTCCATAACCCAAAAATCTCTCACGTGGGCCCGAACACGAGCCCGACCTTTGGGCGGAAGTGCACGACCTCAACTGGTCGGGCGTCTTGTCCTCCCTGGACTCATTCCGCAAGTCTTGTTCTCCCTGGACTCATTCCGCAAGTCTTGTCCTCCCTGGACTCATTCCGCAACTCAGACTCCAAAACCCAACAATTCGTTGTTTCCATTATTTTCTCCTATAATTGCTTGCTTTAATTCTAACAACGGTATCGAGCATCGGGCTCAAGGGATCAGTGGGGAGCAATTATGGTGGTGAAGGAAATCACTGTTGAGAAGTTTAATGGAACGAATTTTGGATTCTGGTTCTTGCAAGATCAAGATGGGCGTTGACACGCGGCTGAGATCGTTGTATCAAGTTAGATGCAAGATCAAGATGGGCGTTAGACACGTGCGAGATCGTTATGTCGAGTTCATCGCAAGATCAAGATGGGCGTTGACGCGTGCATTTGAGATCGTTATGTCGGGTTGGATCAAGATCAAGATGAGCGTTAGACCGTGCTGAGATCGTCAAGAATCGGTGGCGAATGATTGAGGAATGTTGTGGGGCGTTGTTTGGTTCGGTGCGAATCAAAAGCGTTGAGGGCATTGCTTGGATTGAATGGACTTGAGGTCGAGGTTGCGGTCTTGTGGCCGAGTAATGCTTGAGTTTGAGAAAGATGTTGTGGGGCGTTGCTTGGATCAAGTGTGGTTCGAAAGTCGAGCGTTGAGGACATTGCTTTCGGTTGCGTGGTTAACTACTGGATGAGAGAATGGAAAGGCGAGTTACGTTTTGGAGTCGATCTCGGTGGGAGATTGTTGGGATTGTTGGAGTCGAGTTGCGGAATGAGTCCAGAGAGGACAAAGAGGCGTTCGACTAGTTGGTCGTGCGCCGCTCGATGTCGATCTCCGGGCTCGATCTCGGTGGGAGATTGTTGGGTTATGGAGAACTGAGTGAAAGCGGGGATCTGCGAGGGGGAGGCGCTCGACGGTTTCGAGTCTATCTTATTGCTCGGTCGGCGCCCTATCGGCGCCATAAGGGCGCTCGAGCTAGATAGTTGATCGGCAGAACCGCTCGACCAAAATGCCTGGTCAGCGGTTCGAGGCCGAGGCGGATTAGGGCTTGACAGGATTTCATCTTTTAGGGTTTCGGTTTTTGTATAAATACCCCCGACTCCTATTGTATCTTGCGATCTTGCACTATCTTGTATGGTCATACAAGAAGAAATAGTAGATCTCTCCTGGCTTGGTAGTGCCCCCAGATGTAGTCAGTTTGACGAACTGGGTAACCAAATTGTTTGTCTCTAAATTCCGTAGTTCCATTATTTTCTCCATAATTGCTTGTTTAATTCCTAACAGTTTAAATATCTGTAAAAACAATTAATAAACACTTAAAAAAGCATAAGCAGTCTTGAATAGTATTACATTATCATTTTCAAATTATCTAGTTTCCTTAAAGATTTGTGGCCAAACACTCTATAAGTCCCCACGATAATTGTAGAAGCATAAATCCCCTAAATAGCAATTGTATACATAATCCTATATATGTGAAAAACAACAAAGTTGAAGCTTAAGCTAATTTTGAACTTAAAATATAGACAAAGTGAGTAACATGAAAGTCTAACATTAGGGCGGCGATGAATGCCGACGAGACGGCGGGTGGGCAAGGGGTAGGAGGAGAAGGAGGGCGGCGACGAGTGGGCGAGGAGTAGGAGGAGGAAGACGGCGGTGGGTGGACGAGGGAGAGGAACGACGGTGGATGGGCGAGGAGGAGGAGAGCTGAATTTTTTTTTTGGCAAAGTCACGAAAGGGTTTTGGAAGAGAAGACCAGACCAGACAGATTTTTTATGAATTTATTTATTTAATAATAAAATGAGATTTAATAGCGGGTAATAGAATGAGTTTTAATAGCGGGTAAAATCCGCTGTGAAATCATCTTTTTATAGCGGGAAAAACCCGCTATCTATCAGAAAAACAATAGCGGTTTTCAACCTATAATAGCGGTTAAAACCCGCTATCTATCAGCGCATTTTGAGATACCACCAGAACAATGGCGGTCATTAAAAACCGCTATATATCAGCGTATCCCATATATCTTTTATAGCGGTCAAAATTTTAATAGCGGTTTTTAATTTGTAATTGCGTTTTTTAAAATAGTCGCTGTAAAAAGTCCGATTTTAAAAGCCAAAATTGGCATAGTGTGGGGAGATCACGCTGGAAAAGATCGTTGAGGAGATTAAATCTAGATCGTGGAGTTGGATTTCCGTTAGGTGTAGCAATACTTGTTTGTACTCTTATACTGGCTGGCTTGTTAAGCCTAGAGTTGTCTTAGGGTGTTGATTTCACTATTATTGTGGTCAACCTCTACTATTTTTTTATTTTTTGTACATTCTTGGGTACTCTTTATCCATGTTAATATAATTTTCTTTACCGATAAAAAAAAAGTAAGTATATACATTTAATTCACTTGAGAACGCTCACACAATTTGACGACTCACGAATTGCGAGGGCTTCTCGATTTTATATGAGCACTCATTGTTGGGTTGATCTATCAAAGTTTGTGATGGGACTTCTCACCTCTTTGTGTAGAAAATGCACTTCAAAATTGGTCCATAAGTGCATAAGTTTGAGAAGATTATTTTCTTAAAATGGCATACATTTTGGGCTTCAAAATACAATTAAAAAATATATACTCTAAAATTGGCTTAGAAGTGCATAAATTATAAAAATACAATTTTTAAAAAATCAACCTAAAATACAATTTTTTTTTTAAAAAATGCACCCTAAAATTGGTCAAAAAATACAGAAATTTAAAATGTAATTTAAAATTACTAAATAATGTAATTAATGAATAATGTAATTAATTCATTAATTAAAAAATGCACTATACAGTTGGTTCAGAAGTGGTGAAATTTAAATTTTGTATTAATAAATAATATAATTAATTCAATAAATTGAAAAAATAGAAATTTTAAAATACAAATGGTCAAAATTAGTAGAAGTGAAAAAAAATGGGTCAGAAGTGCAGAAAGACAACTTAGACTTTTTGACCACTTTTTTGTACCTAAGAGTCATTTTTTTTTTTACCTTGGAGCTTTTTTCACTCCCACTTTGTTCCTTAAAGGACACCAACTTTATTTTTTTTAATTGTACTTTCCCTATATAAAAATAAAAAATTGTACATTCCCAAAATCTAAAATACATCTTAATTGGAGTGCATTTTTTCTCACAGCTATAAAGATTAAAAAAAAAAAAAAGGAAGCATACAATAAATAATTTACAATACATAAATTTTAAAAAATATACAAAATAATGAAGAGATAAAAAATACAGAAATAAAATACTACTACCAACAAAAAAACAAAAATACAAAAAACAGATCCGCCGTGTGCCGCCGCCGTCTTCTTCATTGCTATCAATATTCAAGCAAATGTATCAATTACAATAAGAAATAAAAAGCTTGTGAAAAACAAGAAGCTATAAAATATACCATTATTTGAATCCCAACATTGTTTGGATCTGCAACCATAAAATTATACAGAAAATTACACAGAAAAATATATAGAAAAATACACATAAAATTACACAGATTTGCAACCATAAATCGGAAAATATACAGAAGAAACACGGATTTGCAACCATAAATCGGAAAGTATACAGAAGAAACAAAAATACAGAAAAATAAAACAAAATAAATAAAATACAAAAAAACGCTTACCTTCTTCGCGCCGCACCGTGTCGCCCCGCACCACCGCCGTGCCATCAGACTCGAAATATGGCATTGCCGTTGTCGTCAATCCGCTCAAATCTGGACTCACCCCCAGCGACGCGAGCTTTGGGAGAGAGAGAGGGACTCACCGTTGTCGTCAATCCGCTCAAATTAATTTTCAATGTAATATTATGGAGATTTTTCTTGAAAATTGAATCATATTATCGCTCTTTCATACATGTCTACTATTTTAGCACATCTTTCTATTTACATCTCATCCAACTAACGGGCCAACAGAGTTTCTCCTGTCTTCATTTGATGAAGTATGACTTCTTTGTAAATGCGCGGATTACCATCCCGATCGTTTGATGACTAGACATATCTGACCCATACTTATGTTTGTGTGTGTATATATTATTGGAAAAAAATAATTTATTTAATTCAAAGTATTAAATGCACTATATTTATTTTACATCACTATTATTATCATTTATAAAGGTCAACATTTTATTTTCAAATTGTTAATGCTTACAAATAATAGTAAATATTGGTGTCCGGGGGAAATGATTCATATAATACTTAGTCTTATTTCTAATAATATAAGTTATATGTATTTCGACTCTAGTCCTATGCCAAATTTTCAAAAATAAAAAAAGTTATGCAACTTTTAATTATTTGTTACTTTATTCATAAAATCAATTATAGGAGTTGAAACGTTTAATTATCATCACCAACATGACATAGTCTAATTTGTTCACATCGTTGAATTTGATTGGTCAATCAAATATTTATTTCCTATAGTCAATTTCAATTAAAATGACTAAAATTAAATAGCGTATTATTAAAAAGTATAGGTCCCTTGTGTATAAGATGTCCCGTGCAACTTAAATACATTTAAAAAACAAGCAAATTATTCCTGCTAAATACTTTAAAATAAGAATGGATCTCTTGTGCATCACCCAACTCACTTGCATTTTTTTTTTTAAAAGAGCTTATTTTCTTTGAATTATGCAAAACATTTCTATATTAAAAAAAGTAATATATTTAAAAATACACTCAATTTTCACGTTGCATACAAAATTTTGCAAAGATAATTTAACCATCTATATATAGTGCATATGACGTATTAAATTCTAAATAAAACTAACACAATTAATCATGAAAATGACCCAAATAATTGAACTGCTTGAAAATAGTACTCGTAGATAATAATAGTCTACGTAAATCCGCGTTAACATAAAAGTTAAGCCACACTTTGTGGACAATAACATTAAGGGTGTATTTTGAAACACTTAAAATCAATTTTCAAAAGCACTTATTTTTAAAAATTATGAGAGGGAGCTTTAAAAATAAATGCTTCTGAAAGTTATTTTAAGTGTTTCAAAACACATCCTAAGTTGGTCAAACACGAAATTCCTCTCTTAGATTCCCACCCAAAAAACATTTAATAGTCAAAACTCTTCATTAACCACTTTCATAATCCCACTTTACTCACTTTTATTTAAATCAAAACCCACTAACAAAGAGAGAAAATGCCTCTCCATTAACTCCCCCATTATCGTCAAACCCTACCCATCTTCACCCCCAATAACGAATCGCCTTCATCTCTGTTGCAGATCCGTATTCCCCTCTCTACTGGTCGTCTCCCTGCTTTTCTGTACAATCTCCGGCGAGGATGACGTCAGGTACTTGCGAGAAGTGAGCAGCTCGTTCACTGATCCGGATGGAAAGCTCAGCTCGTGGAACTTCGCCAACACCTCCGTCGCGTTTATCTGCAAATTCGTCGGCGTTTCGTACTGGAACGACCGCGAGAACCGCCTTATTAGCTTGGAGTTCCGCGATTTCAACCTCGCCGGAGATATTCCGGAGTCGCTGCAGCTCTGCCATAGCCTGCAAACCCTAGATCTCTCCGGAAACGCCATTTCCGGTTCAATACCGCCGTGAATCTGCACGTGGTTGCCGTATTTGGTGACGCTTGACTTGTCGCGCAACGGTTTGACCGGTCAAATACCCGAAGATCTCGCGAATTGCTCGTATTTGAATACTCTGATTCTGGATGATAACAAACTATCGGGTAGTATTCCGTACGAGTTTGCGAATTTGGGGAGGCTGAAGAAATCCTCCGTTGCGAACAACGATTTGTCAGGGAGAGTCCCCTCGTTTGATTCCGGCGCAGTTGAGCTCAATTTCGGCGGAAATAGCGGCCTATGCGGTGGCTCGTTAGGGAAATGCGGCGGACTCAGTAATAAAAGCTTGGCGATTATCATCGCCGCCGGTGTATTCGGCGCGGCGGCGTCGTTGTTGCTAGGGTTTGGTTTGTGGTGGTGGTATTCTACAAGTTCAGGGAAAAGAAGAAAGGCAGGGGTTGGGATTGGAGGGAAAGATCTTAGTGGTAGTACTTGGGCTGATCGATTGAGGCCTCACAGGCTTACACAGGTTATGCTGTTTCAGAAGCCATTAGTGATGGTCAAATTAGCCGATTTGTTGGCTTCAACTAACAATTTCAGCTCGGAGAATGTCATCGTCTCCAGCAGAACAGGGACGACTTACAAGGCGGTTTTACCAGATGGATCAGCTCTTGCTATTAAGCGACTCAGTGCCTGCAATATTGGGGAAAAGCAATTTAGGATGGAGATGAACAGATTAGGGCAATTGAGGCACCCGAATTTAGTACCGTTGCTAGGGTTTTACTTGGTGGAGGAGGAGAAGCTCTTGGTTTATAAGCATTTGTCGAATGGGACTCTTGGCTCGATGTTATTGGCTAATGCTACCGAATTGGACTGGGCTACTAGGTTTAGGATCGCGTTGGGAGCTGCAAGAGGGCTTACTTGGCTTCACCATGGATGCCACCTTCCAATCCTGCACCAGAACATCAGCTCCAATGTTGTTTTGCTCGACGAGGATTTCGATTCGAGGATAATGGACTTTGGTTTAGCTAGGTTGATGACAAATTCAGAATCTAATGAGAGTAGTTTTGTGTATGGGGATTTGGGTGAAGTTGGTTATGTTGCCCCAGAGTTCAGAATCTAATGAGAGTAGTTTTGTGTATGGGGATTTGGGTGAAGTTGGTTATGTTGCCCCAGAGTATTCGAACACGATGGTTGCTTCTTCGAAAGGAGATGTTTACGGTTTTGGGGTTGTGCTTCTTGAGCTAGCAACTGGTTTGAAACCTCTTGATGTTTCCAGCATGGATGAACTTTTCAAGGGCAATCTTGTGGATTGGGTGGTCCATCTCTCTGGTTCGGGGCGAATCAAAGATGCTATCGATGAACAGCTTCGTGGGAAGGGGGACGATGATGATAATGTTAAGTTCTTGAAAATTGCTTGTAATTGTGTGGTTTCTAGGCCCAAGGATCGGTGGTTGATGTATCAAGTTTATGAATCTATGAAGGGTATGGCTGAGGAGCATGGTTTCTCAGAACAGTATGATGAATTCCCTTTATTGTTTGGAAAGCAGGAGACCGTAAGTCCTATTTGAACCAGGGAGATTGGATTTCTGAGGTGAAATTTGAAAGATTCTTGCACATATTTCTGCAATATGAGGTGAGTCGTAGCAAGCAAATGTGTGATAATTGCTCAATTTTATGTGTATAATAACTCACTAGCAAAAATTGTGCTTCAGATGTTGTGTATGTTTAAAGTTTTATGTGAGGAAAGCTACTTGCTTTGGTTCTTGGTATTATTCATTGTGTTGCTCAATAGGAATTCTAAATATTGCAATTATGATTTTAATGAAGCTTTGTCCATATTCTAGAGGCTAATTTACCTTCTCTTAGTACTGTTTTTGTGCATTATACATTGGTGCACAACAAATACCATTCAGTGAAAACAACTAATACTGTTTAAATATGTATTTTATCAAACAGTCTGTCTTGTTTAATGTGCAACTTGATATGATAGTTTCACTAAGAAGAACAAGCCTTGCAACTCTTCCTACAAAAACCCCAGTCCCCTTTAGAACCCACCATGTAGTTAGGATTTTTCTTACATTCCCCTCGCAGAGCCCAAGTTTGGCAGTTGGGGTTCTTATCTACACACTCACCGCCGTCGCTCCAACTCTTGTCGTAGGACTGCACGTGAATCCACTTCGTAGCTGACCATTTCTCGCCTTCAATCACGGGACAGCTCCCGTGCAAACTTGAGGGATCGGTCGTTGCATTTGGATGAAGGCTGAAGAACAGTAGCGCGTCGCCTTTTCTAGGTTTCACTGTCCAAATAAAGATGAACCAAGACTAAAAAACTACAGCATATAAAACTGTGACCTCAAAGAGTAACACACTTAAAAAAGTAATAATATTATTATATGAAGTAATTATTAGTTTTCGTTATATTTAGTACTCATTGTATATCAGTTTTTTCTTTTTCTAAATGAATCAAGCTTTCATCAAAATCGAGTTAAATTTAAGCCTACATAGAAGTTTTTGCCAAACACAAATGTATTATTATATACCTGCATTGCCTTGTTTAGCACAATCAGACCAGTCATCACCCTTCATCTGTCTACCATAAGCATGTTAATTCAAATAATGAATTAATGATGAAAAAGCAAAATGATTCATATTAGAAGTAGAAGAAAAATGAAAATTCTTCCCCACATTAAAAAGAACAATATCACTTTTTTTTCATAAGAGCAAGAAACATCACTTACCTTAGACATGGGAAAAACTGTCTCTCCACCCTTGTTAACATCTGACAAATACATAAGAACAGTTGCTGTCCTGTGTCCACCATGTTCTATGTTGTACTTGTCTGAAAAATAATCGAAATGTGGCTCGTATTTTTGGCCATGCTCGTAATGCAGAATCTGCATTGCCTCGGCATTCTCTGGTCGAAGGATTATTTAGAAACTTATTAAAATATGAAAATGATAAAATCCAACAAACGCAATTCCAGAAAACAATGGAGAAGCTGTTGTAGAATACCTTCGGGGAGGAAAGTCCATGCTGCAACCCTCGACTCAATGTTCCTAACTGTTTCATCCTACAATGATTTGGAATCAAGTTTCAGCCCATTTTTTTTTGTGTTTTTACTGAAGAATCTTGAATTCTAAGCATATGTTTCACATAATATGAAAAATACTAATATTTAAGTATACAATTTTTTATATTATCGTTGAAAGCATATAAGAATTGTTTTTCAGGGGACCTACTATGAAAATTTCAGATAAATTTTCTTTTTTTTGATTGACATTGATCATGAAGGGTAGATTTGTTTTGCTATTAGCTCGATCGACTTTGGACATTGCAATCCAATCTCAGTATTGAATAATGAATTTTGAAATTCTATTAAAAACTATTTCATTATCTACTGCAGTACACACATTTATTTTCATTCTCAGTAACACTCACATCTCATAAATCACTTTACAATTATTAATTACTTTTTCATATTTAAATTGACATATAAAAAAAAGTTTCACCTGTCACAAATTCACAAGTATTTTAAATTTTAGATTTATCCCGTCCAGTATAATATCGTAAAAAACATACCTGAAGAGATTATCGACTGTAGAGTTTAAATGCCATGACCATTCAGGAAAATTTAACACGACTAATGACGGTAAACATAATTGACGCTTTGAAGATTAAAAGACATTTTCTGAATCAGGTGTCAATTATGCAAACAAGAACATAATATGTGATAATTTTGGTCACGGCAAATTTAATTTTATCAAAGTTCAGTGAATTTACAAAAAAAAAAATTAAATCTACATAAAATTTAAGATTGTATAAAGTTGATGTTTGCATTTTGCAATTGCATTACCTGAGCCTTGTCTAGAAACATGCCGGAACTTGTCCGTACTTCACTCTCTACAGACTTGCCAGAATCATTGTCTGCTACCATAGATTTCTCCAGCTTATCTTTAGCCTATACACAAATTCATTCAACAAATATATATATATATTTCATATTTTGGGCTGGAAAATGAATAAATAAATATAAATTAATGGACCAATGAAGAAATAATCAAAAGAAAACTAACCAGAAAAATCAGGTGATCACACTCCTTACCAGTCAAAAAACCAGTGTACAAATAAGCCCTGTAATCCAATATTAATAAAACACATAAACACAAACACAAACTTGCATAAATGAATGGATATATCAATATTTTGAATTCTTTTTCAAGAAAATTAAAATTCAACTAGAAAACACACACATACCTGGGTGTCCGAGAGATCTGGGTGACACGGGTCGGATCAAGAGTGCCCGAAGAAATACCAGTTGTCAATTTTAGCCCTAATTCTCTTCTGATTAAGAAAACAAATCCAAAAGAAAGAAATTACTCTACATTTTTTGTAAAAAGAAAAAAGGATTACATTTTTTTGTTGTTGTTGAAAATACTAGTTGTACATACCCATAAGACGATCGAATTAGAAAACATAGAAAAACCAAAAGAATTAATCTTTGGTCCATCAAATTCAAGAATGTCAATCTACTCCTCTTTTTCCCCTAAAAAAAAAAAAAAAAAAATCGGTGGGTTTTATTTGAGATGGATCTTTGTGTGGTTTATGACGAAATCTGCACTTGAATTGTAATTTTGCTTTAAATTTTTAATTTTTTTTGCTGGAATCTGCTGAAGATTATTACAACTAAAAGGTTTACGAAACCTAACTTTCCTTAAAATAAAGGAGGGAACAAAAACAACGGGCGATTTTGTAAAAATAGAAAAACTTGATTTCGGATTTTATGAGAAGATCTTTGAGCATTTAAGACATTCTTAGCCATCTTAATTTTGTGTTGAAATTCTTTATATTATTTCCATATAATATAACTATATATGTTATTGATATTTCTTCACATATATATTTCAAGATTATATACATAATCATATTGCAACTGATATTAAAGAGTTGAATAATTGCACATGTGTTAATGAGCGGACATATTATGTCGACAAATAATTGTATGAATTCGAGTTCATAATGAATTTAATTTTTTTAATATTATTTTTATTTATAAAAGCTATTATTGCCATGACAAAAAAAATTTGTGAATTCGAAATTACAATAACTCTATTTTTTAATATTACTATTCTATAAAAATACTATTATGGTTATACAAAGTTACACAAGTTTTCAACACTATACCACCAAAACATTCACAATCCTTATTCTTAAACGCTCAAAAGAACATTCAAAACATAAAAAATAACTATCACAAAATATGGATTGGACCAGGCCGAATTTCACTTTAACTAGGCCCACTTAGAAAGGCCCATAAAAGCCAGGTTTCGGTAATATATAATTCTCAAATCATAAACCCTAATTTAATTTTTCCTCTGGATAGAGAACTCCATACCTCGCAGCAGCTTCTTCCAAATCATTAATTTTCCCCATTTTTGCGTTTCATTGAAATCAGGTGATGAGAAACAAAACCGCAACAATATGATTGGTAAATATTCCATTATTCCTATGTATTTAAGTCTCTGATGATTTCTGTCTCCTTTTGAATTTCCTCTTTCACGTCTGTTTTTTTTTGTCATTTTTATGATGAAAACTTGCAAGAAATTTGAAATTTGGAGATGTGATGAACACTCTATTGGTCCGTGTTTCTGAATAATCCGTGACTGATAAAACCTTACCAACCTCTGATCTCTTGTTTGAATTTTGGAGTATTGATTTTCAGTTTATTTATTATTTAACCTTTTATTTGTTATTTTTTCAACTCACATTTTAAATTATTATTGAAGAATAAATTCTGTGGCTCTGTAATTATATGCCTAAATAATTAGGCGATATACGGTATGCCGATTCTCAGAATGAGTGGATAATTATTTCCAGAATGAGAGCTTCCGCAATTTTATAATTAAATAAAATTATCATTTTTCTCATTATATGTTTGATTACTTTTATTTTTCGTCAGTCGTATCAACTATCAAGGCGGAGCGAAATGGGTACATAACGCATTACCTTTCTCTAATGTATTTTCATCTAACCAAACACTGCTTTATATAAAATTTGTTGGAAGAAATATTTATTGCAATCTATTATAATTTCAAAATCATTTTAGCTTACTTTTCAAAATAATTAATTCGTAAATTGAATCTAGATTCTGAGAAGCACACCCTTTATTTCTGAATAGCATTAATCATTTTTCAAGAAAAGTAAATGTAAGTTTTTTTAAGAAGCACGTTGATTTATTTTTTTTCTATTTTGAAACTTTTTATTTTAAAGATTTTTAATTATATATCAAGTTACTAAAATAGACTAGGTCTTCGGTGAAATTTTTTTGTTTAATGCAAATTATCACAAACCATGAATAGTAATTAAAATTGAAAAAAAAAACTTAATGCTAGTAGATTATTAATAAAATAACAAATATTTTGAATTAAAAAATATTTTGGGTCCCAGTGAATATTAAAATTTTATTTAATTGAATAAATAGTTAATAATTGAAGCCATCGTCAAGTTCTTTATTAGAGCACATATGAAAACATGACTCTAGGTAATTGGGATCTACTAAATTACATGAATTGTTTTGTAATGTTTGTTCATGAATCTCAACAGGAGTAATCATAAAACCTTTTCTGTAGGTCAGCTTTTGCAACACCACATTGCAAATCAGCGTACGTAATTCGCGTGAAATTTTTTCACATATAGGACTGGATTCTTAAAATCAGATTTATATAAATTCTAATAAAATATCGTCAAGAAAAAGTTACTCTTTCCGTTCCATAGTTTATCACCTGTTTACTGTTTATAAAGATTGACAAAAACTTGTATAGACTTGGTTCATACCATGAACCCGGGTCAAACCTGACCCATATACTATATAGCGGGTCAGATATAAACCAAGACCATTCTTTTTTGTTCTTTCGCAAAGTCTTTCCTTCTCCTCTTTCCCACCGCAGAATGTCCGCTGCCATTTGGCCTCTACCGCCGCTTTCGCCGTTGCCTTTCCCTCTTCCGCTGCTTCCTCCGTTTTCATTTGTTCTCCTTCCGACACTGCTGTTTCCTTTTCCACCACTGTTGTTTGTTCCTCTTTCCCCACTGCCATTTGTTCCACCGACGGAGAATCATGATTAGTTGAATGATGGGCTCATGATTTACTTTTGTTCTCTTTGATTTGAAATTTCACTTGATTCTGGCATTACTTTTATAAAGCTAATTCATGTACATAAGATTTTGCAGTTGAATATCAAAGAACATAACATTTTGATTCATCTACGTAGTCTGCCTTTTTTGGGTTTATTATCATGTTGTAACATAGTTGTTTATCAGATTGTGAGTTTTCTTTGCTTTCGTTTCCAACTCATTTCATCATATTTTGTTTTTTTTTAAAGAAACAAATACGTGATAATCAAATTCTTGGCATGACAGTGAAGAGCGAAAAGATGGTAAATAATTCATTGATTTTTGAATAACAGTGAGAGTTTTTTTTAAATAACATTGAGAGTTTTTTTGAATAATAGTGATAGTTTTATAGAATAACAATGATATTTTATAACAGTGATAGTTTTATAGAATAACAGTGATAGTTTTATAGCATAACAGTTATAGTTTTATAGCATAACAATGAGAGTTTTATAACAGTGATAGTTTTATAAAATAACAGTGAGAGTTTTATAGAATAATAGTTAAAGTTTTATAGCATAACAATGATAGTTTTATAGAATAATAGTGATAGTTTTATAGCATAACAATGAGAATTTTAATAGAATAACAGTGACTAGGGCAAAAATTTGGATCAACCCATCCTTCAAAATGAGTCATATTGAATTAGAGTTCATAGTGTGAACCTGATTCACAAGAGTGTTACTCATAAAGATTTAGTGATAAAGTAATAAAATGGTGGGTAGAAATAAAGTGATGGGTAGTTGAGTTAGAAATAATTATTTATTAGTATTTTATGTGATAAAGTGATAAAATAATTTTATCATAAATTATAAGACAAAAATAATAACAATTTACCATAAACTATAAGATTGATAGAGTATATCATTAAATTATTCAAACCCATGAGCTTTGGGCATTATTATTTGTTTAAAAAATTGTCAAAACCCCTTTTCTTTTGTAAGGTAAAATAACTCGAACTCATAATCTTGGGTGTCGCGAGTTGTTTTTTACGAAGAGTATTATGTGGCTAATTTGGGAACGACTCAAACAAAACATGCACGTGTAAAATAAATTGTAAATAAGATGAATTTGTTGATCCAGGTTAAATCGAAAATGACTACTCTGGGGCATACCAAGCCGGGATGTGGTATTACGAGCTTTACACGCGTCAATATTTGATATATCTTATGAAGATGAATCGTTACAGATGAAGATAATTTGGAGAGTTAGCATATGAGTGCTAGGGTTTCTGTATGTGCGGATAATCACTCGGATTTTTCTGTTCCTCACCTCTCTGGAGAATTTCTTGTATGGGTCTAGCTTTTTTTCGGAAATTTTTCTCAACTTTTTTCTTCTTCTTTTTTCTTCCTTTTATCGCACTCCGATAAGCGTAAATTTAGGTTAGCAAGATGAGTTGGAGACTTGGATCATCTGAGAATCCAGTGATATTGCCATGTTCCCAACTTCGTCTTTCTAGATTGATCTTGGAGCTTACTTATGCGTAAGACATTCTTTTTGGTCGTCCAAATTAATCTTTTGCTTTCGGTTGGATACTTTGTTCGCCCCTTTAACCATGTCGGTTTATCTTTGGAATATTGTCCTCCTCGAGCGTACCTCGGGATGTTGGTCTCGAGGATATCGAGTGTCGAGCACTCGACCCTTCGGAGATGCTGAGTCTTCGAATGTTGTCTTCATGAAACATCTTGACCCTCAAGATATCCGAGGGTTTCAGGATGTATGTCGGGTTGATAGCATTTCAGATATTGACCTTCGGGATATCGATATCTTTTTTCAGATAAGATCTTGAAAGATCCCTTGTGATATTTGAGCCTTTTAGGATATCGAATTTGCGAGCAAGACATCTTGACCTCGGGATATCCCGAGCCTTTCGGGATATCTTCGAAATATGCGAGCATACCGACCCTCGGGATATCCGAGCCTTTTGGTCGTCCGAAGTCTTTTCGATTTGGCTCATTCAATTTTTCTTTCTCGATCTAAGTGGCGAATACTTGTCCAATCGAAAGCATGATTATTTTAATAGATATTACATGTGTCATTTCTCGCGTGTTCGATTAATCATGAATTATTATATCGAACACAACAATACCCCCGGTAAAGGTCGCTTTATTATTCAATTGGGTCTTATTTTGTTAAAATCTTATTGGGCCATAATTGACGTCGTTTTGATACATCTTTGGATTTTCAAAATTGAATCAATGTTTATATATACCTCGTTTCTCCGCTTAAACCCTTTTCTCCTTCCTTCTTCTTTTTGCCTCTGTCTTTTTCAATCTTTTATGTGTATCCGAAAATTTCGTGAGGGCTTCATCATTCCGCCAAGAATTTTATTCAATGCTTAATTCATTTTTTCTCTAATTGTGATTATGGCCTCTCGTTCAAATTCTCTGTTCCTGTAATCGGACCACCATAGTTCTCTTCTTCCCCCTGTCGTTAGAATCCGCGACGACATAAATCCGGAGGAGATGAATGTCTCGGGTCCGAATTGTTGGCAAGTTCTAAGAACCGTTTTGCCGTTCTTTCCTCCGATTAAATGAAGCCCTAAACGAATTGGATAGGGACTTGGTCCGCAATGATTCTTCGGATGATTTAAGTGATAATTCTTTGCCCCAAATTCAAATTGGGTCTAGGGTTGTTGATAATGCCGATGTAGATAGGAATGGCGATGTTGTGAGGGGAGAAATTTTGATGGCTGTAAATATAACCGAATCGAACAGAGGGGTAGTTGGTGAGCAAAACTTTGAGCTTGATATACATGTTGGTGTCCTCATAGTCAACATATAACTTGAGTATAGTGTTCGCTTTATAGTTTTAATTGGCTTGAAAGCAACCCCATAGGATTAGGGTTGAGAATGAGTACCCAACGAGCAAGATAGCGAGCATAATTGACGCAGAATATGCTCACTCAATTTTACCGCGACAGAATTATGAAACCACAAAAAGATGTCTTTTTCTCGGGCACCGAGTCCCGATGAAGGGCCGACCAACCCCCTGAGGGTTGTGTTGCTATAAATTTAGACACAATGGAAGCTGGCCTTCGATTTCCCCTCCATCCGGCCATCACCCACTTGCTCGTGGAATGGAACATTACCATCACGCTTGTTGAAGCGAATGGGTGGCACATGATTATGAGCTTCCGACTTTGTTCGGCAAGATGAGGCCAAGATATTATCCTCAAAGAAATTTGAACTTGCTCGATTGGTGCACTTGACCTCGTCAGGGGTGAACATGGTGGTTGTTCATGCAAGCCAATGCCAAGTGAAAAATCATTGAGGATGTGCGAACAAAATCGATGATTGGAAGGAAAAGTTTTGGTTCGTTGGGGCGATTGGAAGAGTCCTACCGGAAGCGAACCACATGCTCGTTTAGACATCCCTTGACTTTGGGGTGTGCGAAGTAAGTGATTTTAATGTCTTTCGTTCTTCGATTTGAACCGATTTTAACTCGTTTTTTATTTCGGGGATTCCGGTGCGATGGATAAGGAGACCAACGGCTAATTTATTTTAGCGGCGCTTTGGCAAATTGATCCGGAGTCTCGCTTCGGAGCGGTCTGTGAGAACTCGAATACCGCCAATCGGAGGAAGAAATGAGGTTTATTCGCATTACCTCCTCATCATCTTGTTGCTGTTAATCCCGCTGGTAAGGATTGCCTCTTTTATTTGTATAAGCTTTGTGCCATTTTGCTCGTTGTTATCCATTTGTACATAATGAATTGTCTTGTTTACAGCTTTCCCTGCTGTGACCATTGCTGTGAGTACATCTGAACATACTGAGATGGCTCGGAGAAAAAGGCCACAGGAGCTTGTTTCGGATTCAGCCGCGGGAGGCTCAATCTGACAGAAGGGAGGCGGCGAGGGGCAAGCCTATCCGCGTCCGGCCCTGGGGAATCGAGCCGAGCTCAAAGGAGTACTCGTTCGGCCGAGCAAGGGGCTGGTGAACATGCTCCGTCGCCGAAGAGACCGAGGGTGGAAATTGGCGAGCAGGGGCCGAGCGAACAAACTTCGGACGAAGCGTGGCGAAGCTAAACAGCTCAAACGCAATCTTGATCTTGATTAGGGTGACTCGGACCCTACTATCGAAGCGATCAGGCGGCCGCCTCCGTGGTCGGTCAATTTCCTGATCGTTGAAATGGAGGTTGGCACATCTTTCCTCCTCCCGCTTTGGACCGATCATGGACTCCGTTGAATCTCGAGCCGGTCCACGAAGATAAATCATTCTTGGGATGGGATCCGGCTCGTGTGAGCAGGTACATTTTGTTCGATCTGCTTTTGCTTTGATTACTTATGTTCGACCCCCTTTTTTTATATTTATTTGCTCGGATATTTATGTAGGTTGAGCAGGTTGTCGCCTTTGATGCCCAATCTGAAGAACTACTTACCTTTCGCCTAGTGTTCGCAAGGTTAGGGCATCCGAACATGTTGAAAAAGCGTGCGGAACTCGATTCGAGCATGGACCCATTGGTTGGAAGAGTCCACTACGGGTCCCACTCCCCGGAAAATATGCGTCTGGGTGCGGTTCTTGGGGGGGCTAATCTATGGTCGCCCTTGAGAAAGCCTATGCCGAGTCCGCCAACCTCCACGCCAACTACTTGGCTTTGATCAGAACTTGAAGAAAAGGCGGGCGGTGAACGGGACTCGAGAATGAACTCGAGGTCGCTCAGGGACAATCTTCTTCAAGACTGTTCGATGCTCGCCAAAGCTCAAGAGGATGCCGCAAGGCTCGGTGAAAATGCTCGCCGATTTCCGGGGAAGATGCACGCTGGCTCGAGGAAGATGCTCGCCAGATAAAGGATGAATCGATCCACTCGGGAGGAGGTGGCAAGATCTGCAAGAGCTCGGGTGAGGATATGAATGTTGAGCCAGAGACTCGAAGGTGGGCGTCGAGGCTATGGAAAATGAGAGGGGACGAGCTCGGCCAACAAATTTCATCATTTGCCGAGGAGACCAACACTATTTTGGGTCTCGAAAATTCAAAGTCGCACGATGATGAGTATGTTGATTCCATGTCCAACTTCTCCTACATTTGTGTGCCTTCGCCGATCTTTATCCGGTCTGTTTCGCCATGCGTCATCCAACAACGAACAAATTGCCCTCTTATATCCGGTTTTAAAGAAGATGCGATCGACAACCCACCGGGATCGCAACCTTCAATGTCGATTTGAATGATCGTGTGATTTCTCCGTTCTTCCCGGGGGATCAAAGTTGATGATCCGATTCGGATGAGGAAGATGGCTCGACATGAATCTCATTTGGTGTGGCCGGCCAAAAATCTCGGATCGAGTCCGGGACCGATCAGTCTGGCCGAGCAAAGGGACCTCGTGGACCGAAAGCAAAATGTACCTTCTGGCGAGCATTTGGTACGACCATCTTGAAGGAGTTGTTCTTTGAAATTTGAGCACAATTTGTTCGACATCTCTCTCCGTCTACCCCCAATTATGAATTTGCTCCTTGATGTTATTTTTTGTTTTTGCGAACATAGGTTGTGTAATTTTTTTGTCTTCTTCACTTTTTGTTCGAACAATGTCTTTTAATACTTGTAATTTTTTTTCGACTTCTTGTCTTTTGTTGAACATATTTACAACCGAATGGATGGATTACATATCGAAATCGTTTTCTCTAACCTTATTGTTTGATAATTGTTGAGGATGAAAATTGATACTTGTGTTGCTTGATGTTTGCTTTGTTCTTTGTGTTCGCTTTGTTGCTTTCCGGTCTTTGCTTTTTTCTTCGAATGAATTCGAACATTGGGTTTTGCTTATGCCCGCTCTCGACTTTTTTTGGTTTTGATTGTCTTATTGATGTTCAATCGGTTGATCGTCTTATTTAGGTCTTGTGCCAGGATGAGTTACTTTATGAACCCCCTTTCTTGGTGCGTGATCGTCTTATTTAGGTCGCGATCAACCCAGATTAGGCCGTCTTATTTTAATTGTGACCCAAGACTCATCACCCGCCAGGTCTTCTGGTTATCTGTGAAAATCTGAGTCGTCTTTTGCATAACGTACCCATTACTCGTTTTCTTCGCAGAATCGAGAGTCTGAACTCGTTCGTCAGTGAACATAGACTTGGGCTCGTTCGCTTTTTTCGGGTCGTCGGCTTTAGGGCGCGACCTCAAATAGCTTGAACTAGAAAATCTTAGCGAACAAAAGTACATATATCTTTCTTTTTTTTTGCAACACTTTGTATTCTATTACAACCTTCATATTTGAAGAAGACTAATCTATTACACAACTATAAATATCGGACTAGGGTTTTGAATTTAAACCTTGTCTTGAGTAGACACTAACTGGCCTCACCTTGTCCAAGATAATTGATGTTGACAAGGATGTGACACATCATCCCGTCTACCCTTCTTCAAGAACATGCTCGAGCAACAACATCATAAGCTTTTGTCCTCCCCGGACAAGCCGTGATTATCGCGGGAGGTCGGACATGAGCACGCGAGCATGCGAGCTTATATCAGTGTGAGCAAAACGTTCATTTCGCACCATTCCATCCCTTTAATAGATGCTCGAGCATCGATGTCCGTGATATTGCTTTTTGAGCGGACACTATGACATCCCTCCTTCGGAGGAGATTTTGGGGATGCATAGGGGACTAATGACTTACTTGCGATAAGCAAAGTGAGTAACGGGAGTGGCAACCATAACTCTGTCGAGCATCTTGAGTCCGTGAACGAGTTTCCAATTGTGCTTGTGATGTATATGGGGTAAAAGGCTCGTGATCGAGCGGATGCTCGATTCAAATTGAATGTTTCTTTGAATCGAGCCGGATTCTTCTACGCCCGGGGCATACTAAACCAATCTCCTCCTGAGAATTGCAATATTTTTCCTTTTTTCTTCTTCATATGTTTTTTCTCTGCTTTTTCCAGCTATCAATATGCCCCTATTTATAGAACTATCCCAAGCTAGTCTTTGGCATAGCTAATTTGGTCTTTCGGCTCTTACTTTTGCTCCCCCCCTTTTGACATCTGTTCAGCTTTTAGACAACTCTCGCTTAAAGATTGACTCGTCCCTACTTGGCTGCTACCACTTGTCAACTCGTTCTGATACGTATCTTTTGTTGACAACTCGATCTGACACGTATCTTACGTCTTTTCGATAGTCTTTGCCAAAGCATTTCTTTTCCTAAAAATATGTGTCGAACATAAAGTGTTCTTCTTTCAGGATTGTCCTACTCGTTTGAACTGAATGACTGATTATGTTCGGCCCTTTGTGTTCGTTTCCGCTACATTGGCCATTATGTTCGGCCAACTATGATCACTTCAAACCGTGTGGGACGATTTTGTTCGCCGACTTCGCCGCTAAAAGTCTGTGTGGACGATTTTGTTCGCCAACACTATGCTTTCGCTAAAAAGTTGTGTTGGACGATTTTGTTCGCCAACACTATGCTCGCTAAAATTTGTGTGGACGATTTTGTTCGGCGCCGACTATGCTCGCTATTATTGATAGTATTTTTTAAAATTTGATGCATTCCACGAGTAGACAATGGGACTCCATTCGGTCTTCCAAGTCATAGGCCCCGATTTAGCAAACATTCTATAACTCGAGCGGACCTTCCCATGCTCGGCCGAACACACCACTTGATACCCCCGTTGCCCGCTTTAAAACCAGCTCGCCCACATTGAACCTGCGTGTTCGGACTTTGGAGTTGTAGAACTTCTCTGATCTCTTTTTATACATAGCATTCTTGAAATCAGCCTCCGTCCTTCTTTCTTTTCTTCTATCAGTCTACACTTTCGAGTAGGCGCCCGGTTATTGACGTGCTCTCCGAAAGTCATTGTTCGATGACTTGGAATCTTGATTTCTGTGGGTATAACAGCTTCCGCACCAAATGTCAAGGCAAACGGGGTCTCTGCAGTTGATGTTCTGAAAGTTGTTCGATAGGCCCATAATATTTCAGGCAACTCTTCAGCCCATCCACCCCCTTGGAATTATCAAGTTTGGCTTTGAGGGTATGCTTGATGATTTTATTAACGGCTTCAACTTGTCCATTTGACTGGGGATAATACGGAGTTGAATAATGCTTTTTTATGCCCCAGCGAGCACAGTTCTGTCTGAATTCACTTCCATCGAACTGTTTGCCGTTATCAGTTACTAATGATTGGGGAAGTCCAAAACGACAAATGATATTTTTCCAAACAAAATTCCACATCCTTTGTTCGGTAATTTTGACAATGGCTTCGGCTTCCGCCCATTTAGTATAATAATCAACGGCAACCACAACATATCTTACTCCCGACGCGTGCCAAGAGGGAAATTGGCCGATCAAATCGATCCCCCATTTAGCAAATGACCATGGGCTATAAACTGACATTAATTCTTCAGGTGGGCTATGAATAAGTGGAGCATGTACCTGGCACCTGTGGCACGCGCGAGCATACACGAGCGAATCTTTTTTGAGGGTTGGCCAATAATAACCTTGTCTGATTATTTTGTGCGCGCCGGGGCGAGCCCACCAATATGATTTCCGTGATACTCCTTCATGGATTTGTTCGTAAGTACACGACCCTCTTCGGGGAGTAATACATTTCAACAAATGGAAGTGAGAAGCTTTTTTTATACAAATGCTCGTCATGATAATATAACGAGCAAATTGTAATTTGATATGAAGTAGCTTGGGCCTTGTTCTCGGGAGAAATCCCTTTTGTAAGTAGCTTTCGAAATCGAGTCATCCAAGTTTTCTTATTCGCACATCACTTGAGCGATCATAGCTCGGGAACCGATGGCGAACAAGTTATGACGACCACAATGTCCGTTGTGTTAAATACTTTCTCTTCTCTTTGTTGCAGCGCGTGCAAAAGCATCGTAAGCAATTACCCAATCGTGGTAATTGTTCTATGAAAACTTGTTCGAAATGCTCGAGCAACTCTTTTTTCGCTAGTTGCCGGCATCGAGCCAATTGTTTTGCCTCGGGCCTCAGATTCGTCATCACTTGATAAACGATTATCGAGAATCGTTATAAATCATCGACCTCTCTGAATTCCCATTGTCATTGCCATATGTAGTCCAACGATCAAAGCTTCATATTCGGCTTCATTATTTATGGCCGGAAAATCAAAGCGGATGGTTGTTGTGAATGTTTTGCTGGTTGAAATTCGATGAGAACTACGCCGCTCGCTCTTGAACTTGTTGATGAGCCATCAACATACATATGCCATGGTTGTTCGATAGCTTTTTCGAGCATTTGAGGATATGTCAACTTCGACCATGAAATCGGCCATACCGTCTTTCATTCTTTGTTCATGAGCTTAACGTAATGCCAATGTCCTAACTCCACCGCCCACTTGAGTAATCACGGAAGATGTCGGTCGATTGGAGGACTTATGCTTGATGGGAAAGTGGTCAAGATTCGACTAAGTGATCGAAAAAAAATATGGTCATAATTTTTGAACACTCATCACGCGAAAGCATATCTTTAATTTCTCCGATGGAGGATAACGAGCTCGAACTTTTTTAAGCACTTGGCTTACATAGTAAATGGGCAAGTGTATGGTCCCTTCTGCTCGTACAAGCACAACACTGATTGCATGTTCGGATGCAGCAAGATACAGATAGAGTTGTTCGCCTTTTTGGAGCTTAGGCAAAGGTGTCGAGTATCCGCAAGTAATCGCTTCAATGATTCGAATGCATTTTGGCAATGCTCGGTCCACTGGAATTTCCCTTTCTTTAATGTATCAAAGAAAGGTTTGCATTTGTCTCCAGTTCGTGATATAAACGAAACTACGGAAATTAATCGTCCGGTTAATTTTTGGACCTCTTTCACATTTCTGGGGGCCTGCATATCGAGCATGGCTTGAATCTTTGTTGGGTTCGCTTCGATCCCTCGTTGACTGACCATATGTCCGAGGAATTTTCCTGCGTGAACCCCAAAGCTATATTTTTTTCGGATTTAGCTTCATATTGTACTTCCTGAGTATATCGAACGTTTGTGCGAGGTGGGTGATGTGGTCTTCCTTATGTTCGCTCTTAACCACAATATCATCAATATATACCTCAATTGTTCGGCCGATGTGTTCGTCGAACATTTTGTTCACCAAACGTTGATATGTTGCACCGGCATTCTTTAATCCGAACGGCATGCGTTGCCAACAGTACATATTCTTTTCACTGCAGAATGCCGTATTCTTTTGATCGTCCGGGTGCATGGGTATTTGGTGATAACCAGCAAATGCATCCATGAAGGTCATAAGCTCATGGCCTGCTGTATTATCGACCAAATAATCAATATGCGGCATCGGGAAGTTGTCTTTCGGACATGCCTTATTTAAATCAGTGAAATCAATACATAGTCTCCAAGATCCATTGGACTTGCGAACGAGCACAGGGTTCGCAAGCCATCTTGGGCATTTCACCTCTCGAATCAGTTTGTTGTCGAGCAACTTTGTGATTTCACTATTCATTGCCGCATATTTTTCCGGACTAAACTTTCTGCGCTTCTGGATAACTGGAGTTTGCATTGGACCAAGGTTGAGGGAGTGGCATGCATGTTTTGGATCAATTCCAACCATATCCTCGTGCGACCATGCGAACACATCCAAGTTTGCTTGAAGGTAAGCAATAATTTTTGTTCGAATTGGTTCAGGTAATTCTGAACCAATGAACACTTCTAACTTCGAGTCCATTCGATTCGATGTTGATGGACTCAGGTTGTTCGGCGGTGTTGCTTTCGCTTTCTTTGTTCTTCCACCGAGGATCTTGAATGGACCCCGGTGCTCGTCATCAACCTCCGTGGGTTCAAATCTATCGCGAGGTTCTAGTCCGTTGCTCGTTCGGCGGATCAATATTCATTTGATCTAGGAGATCCGGGGGCGTGAGCCGCTACCCTGGATTTTGTGTTCGCAAGCGCGCGTGTGTTGGCGAGTCATGCTTTCGTCAAACTTATGCTCGTCGGAAGATATTGAGGCGAGGCATTTGCTCGGGCTTTGACTTCACCAATCTCCCATGTTTGCTCCATCATGTTGACAATATTTTTGTTTTGGTGCACATGATAGCAAACAATCTCGAGCTTTCTTCCGATCTCCTTTTCTATTTACTGTTCCATCTTATGTTGGAAATTTAACACTGAGTAATGTCGTAGAACATGTGGCTTTTAAATTCTTGAATAAAGCGGGCCACCTAGAAACCCGTTATAGTTGATTTTGAACATCGGCGATTACAAAATCTAAAGATTCTAGTTCGTCGGATGTGGGATTCGAGTTAATTCTAACTCGACTCTAATCTAATCATGCCGTAGGGTCGGATTCTGATTCCCCAAAACCCATTATGGTATGATCACATGGTTCAATATAACCGCTCAAGTCTCCAACTTGTTTTTCCATCGATGAAGGGGTGTTGGCCGAACAAAATGTTCGCGATAAGCTCGGTGTCAACAGAAGACGGTCTTGCACCTTTAACCCGGCGAAATCGATGGTTAAGGAGTCATTGTGGGGAGTTATGATTCCGTCGAGATCGTCTTTCGAAAACATAATCTGGTGAGAGGGTGGCGTCTTTGGTAATATAATATGCTCGCCCGCTTTCACTTGATGGATGCTTTGTATGGCACGATCTCCATCTTTTTTTCGTCGATTCGATAATGTTGGTGCTAGTAACATCCACCATTTGGACCATATTCGGGACGTATCATGTGAATCTCTTGACTTTCTCGACCTCTTCCCGCGTAGAGGGCCTCTTTTAGATAACTTTCGGACCTCTTTGCGTGATTCTTCGGGATCGTTGTTAGATGTTTGTTAGAACTTTTTCGCTTACCCATTCGATCTTTGATTTTTTTTACGTTAGAGTCTCTGCTTTCGTGGCTTTTTAGGAATTGGGTAAGACGATTATCTTCGTATAACTTCCAAAGTTGGCGGAGTAAGTCGTGACAATTCTCTGTATTGTGCCCAATGTACTCATGGTAGTTACAATATTTGGAAGCATTAAGCCGATGTTTATCCATTATGATTCTTCTTGGCCTTTCCAACATGTCCCGATCTCTGATTTGGTTAAAGATTGTTTCCGTTGAAACGCCCAAAAGACTTCGTAGGGCGTTTGCTTCTGATCTTTCTTCGAATGGTTTGAATGAGCCTGGGGGTTTGTACCCCCCTTCATTCATCATTTTCTTCCCGAAAACTTTTCTAGTTGTAGGTTCCTGACCCAATCGTGATTGGGCGAGCAAATCTTGCATGTATTTATAATTTTGGTCATTCATTTCGGCTTCGAAAGTACGTGTTGTGCCGGCCGATCTTGGTGCATGGCCTTCCACATATCAAGATTCAGGTCGGGCCCCGACCACCATGAGGATCTTGGCATCCTCTTCGACGGGGGGCTCCATTATACAAACATTTATCAAATCTTTCTATGTATGCTCGTCGATTCACCTTTTTAGTTGGGAGAAATCGCCAACCTTTGTTTTGGTATTTGGCGAGCACACATGGATGAAAAGTGGGACAAAAATTATTGTCCCAATTAGGCGAAAAAAGATGTGATAGACTTGGTGGCAAAGTAGAAAACCATCTATGTGCCCGATCACCCAAAGTCATGGGGAATGATCTAAGACTTTGTTTTCGTTGTGGCCCCCATCGCGATCATAAAAATTTGAGTACTTCTTTGAGATGGACATGAGGTCGACTTCAACATCGAATATGGGAATTGGCGGTCGGGACTTCGCCACTTTCTCTTAATATTTCGGCCGCCATGATGGCCGGTGATAATGGGGAGGAGGGTATTGTGCTTCGCTCGAGGGTGCTTTTTGGTCGCGACGGATCGGCCTATAAACCCTCGATGGCTTTTTTGCATTTTCGCAGTTTCCCATCATGAGGACCCAGTGGGTCATGCTCGTGATGGGACGATCCCCTTTCAAGTCCGTGCTTGACTACCCAATCGATGATGGATAGACAATTTTGTTCGCCGATTTTTGTTCTACTGCGGATGATCATGAAGATCCGAATGTGCGGGCATTTTTATTGGTTGTTCCTTTCCGGATCCCATCGCTTTATTATTGCCGATTCGGTCTTTGGCGGAGAGCCTCAAACGTCAAACGCCGATGGTACAGATCCTTGAGGTTGTTCGTCATCAAAGCTTGTCATCGGCTTTTTTCTTGGCCCGCCGCGAATTTTTTTTTAACTTGCTCGCTATCAGGTGTACACGAGCGTCGCTCTTCATGATATTGAGTTTCTAATTTGGCCAACTCTTTTTCAGCCCTCCCTTTCTGCGCTCGCAACAAGAAAGTGATGGCCCTTGTTGTGGCCGCCGGATCATTCGCAATATCCTCTAGATTGGTAACCTCAACTCCATGATCTTTATGAAATCAAATTTGAGCCTCTTTTTCCGGTCATGAGGTCGACTTTGCCTCGACCTCTCTGTTTGTGTATTCTAGATTGAGGCATTTTATTTCTTTTTTTACGCCTCGACTCACTAGGGGTTTGTGTATGGATTGGTTTTTGGTGAAGTACCCTCTTTCAAGCGCCCGGGTTATCATGAGTCGTTTTTCTGAAGAGTATTATGTGGGTATTTAATTTGGGAGCGACTCACAAACAAAACATGCACGTGTAAAATAAATTGTAAATAAGATGAATTTGTTGACCCAGTTCGTCAAGAAATGACTACTCTGGGGGCATACCAAGCCAGGATGTGGTATTACGAGCTTTACACGTACAATATTTGATACATCTTATGAAGATGAATCATTACAGATGAAGATGATTTGGAGAGTTAGCATATGAGTGCTAGGGTTTCTGTATGTGCGGATAATCACTCGGATTTTTCTGTTCCTCACCTCTCTGGAGAATTTCTTGTATGGGTCTAGCTTTTTTTAGGAAATTTTTTCTCAACTTTTTTCTTCTTTTTTTTTCTTCCTTTTATCGCACTCCGATAAGCATGAGCTGGGTTGACAAGCATGAAATTTGGAGACTTGGATCATGCAAGAATCCAGGTGATATTGCCATGTTCCCAACTTCGTCTTCTAGATTGATCTTGGAGCTTACTTGTCTGTAAGACATTCTTTTGGTCGTCCAAATTAATCTTTTGCTCGGTTGGATACTTTGTTCGCCCCTTTAACCATGTCAGTTTTATGCTGGAATATTGTCCTCCTCGAGCGTACCTCAGGATGTTCGGGACTTCAGGATATCTGAGTGTCGAGCACTCTGACCTTCAGGATGCCTGAGTCTTCAGAATGTTGTGCTGCGAGCATACTGACCCTCAGGATATCTGAGGGTTTCAGGATGTCTGGGTTATGAAAGCATCTTGACATTCGGGATATCTGAGCCTTTTCGGGATATCGATTGCGAGCATATTGACCCTCAGGATATCTGAGCCTTTCAGGATATCTGAGCTGCGAGCATACTGACCCTCAGGATATCTGAGCCTTTCAAGATATTCGCGAGCATCTTGACCTCGGGATATCCCGAGCCTTTCAGGATATCTGAGCTGCGAGCATACTGACCCTCAGGATATCTGAGTCTTTTGGCCGTCTGAGTCTTTTCGATTTGGCTCATTCAATTCCTCTTTCCTGATCTGAGTAGCGAATACTTGTCCACTGAGCATGATTATTTTAATAGATATTACACGTGTCGCTCTTACGTGTTCGATTAATCATGAATTATTATATCGAACACAACATTGGGTATGATTGTTTCGCAATTATCACAGTCGGAATTTGGATTTTGCAATCTCAAGCCCTATTTATATTGAGATTTAAAGTAAGGATTTTGAAATCCTATTAATTAATTATCACCTACTACTATTTTTATTTTTATTTTTTCAATATACTCACATCATCTACTTTTTTATTCTCCTAATACACTCAAAATAATGTAATAATATCGCATTAATCAAGTTTTCCGCATCATACCTTATAAAATCTCATAACAAAAATATATTTTAATTATTCATCAAGATTTTAAAATACAAGAACTTCAAAATCGGGATTTCCCTCGCCCACTATAATCCCAAAACAAACATAACCTTAGACACAGGTAGGGAAACCTTCCACTTTGTCAATTACTTCTCAAACACTATTAATAAAAGACAAAGTTTAGTATGAAAATTTTCATACATGAAAAAACTTTAATTTACAACTAAATTCTGTAATTGATGAAGGTAAGACAAAATTGAGTGGTTCATGGTTCACTCGGCCCAAGTGATTCATGGTTCACTTGGCCCGAATAGGTCATAATTTTGGGTTCATTATTTAGTGTTTAGGGTGTAGATGATTGATTTAGGACAATTTTATAGATTTTCATACATAAAAATTTTCACACTAGACCTACTCTTAATAAAAATGTCTCTTCATTCATTCTCATTAATCACCCTCATTCCTTAAAATTTTGAAGTCTTAAAGTTTGTGAACTACGTCAAATTATAGGTTGAGATTTAAAATCAAACTTCAATTCTTATAAATATATACCTACACATTTATTTTTTTACAAAATTCAATACAATCATATCATTAATTTTCTCACCTTCAATGAGGGGTGAGAATAAGCTGGATCTAGGTAGACTTCTCGTTGAAAGGCATGACCTTGGTATACATGTGTTAGGCCTAAGTCTGAACTATTACCTATGATATCTTTTTAATAAGCTCAAATTTGTCCTTTTTAATATATGAGTTGGAACTGAAAACCTATTTAAAGTCTTTTCAAGCTTATTTAATCTTATATGGTGTATAAAATTTTAAAAAATTTATATTAAAATTTTGATAATAAAATTAGTCATTTTAGTTCTATTTTTAGCATGGGTTAAAATTTATTAATGACTAAGCATATTTAATTGAATAGTTCGTTTAAATATATATTATTTTATATAATTTTATTAATATAAAAAATATTTAATTAATATATAATATTTTATATTTGATATTATGTGTGTATATATTCAAACGAGTCGGTTGTTTGAGTTTAAAAGGCTTTTGAAAACGTTCAAGTATGGGCTATATAAATAAATAGACAAATAAAAAAGTTTAAGATTGATTTATTTGTTAAAAAGATCGAGTCGTACGCCCTGTTGGGTAGCCTGATCTATTCCCGCCTCTACTCTCAATACAATATAATATTATGACATCAATTACTGTTAAACATTGATTTAACATAAAACAAATCACACTTTATCAAAATTTAGAAAAACTCATATTTTATTATTATTTATCAAGACTTTTAAATTTATAGAACTGATGTCAATAAATGCAAATTTCATAAAATAAGTAATATGATACTCCGAAACTGCAAATTTTAGCTCCTTTTTTTCTTGATCTGTCCGTGACAAGTAAAAACATTATGCAAATAACAAACCAAAATGAAGTAAACACTATATATACAAGTAATTTGAATACCTTGACACATAAAAAAATCGGCTTCTTTCAAATGTCTTTATATGTTGAAAAATCCCAGTTAGAATCTGCAACTTAGAAAAATCTTCGAACTATACCTTCTACGAACTTTAACAAGCTCTTTCCCCTTTCTTTTCTAGTCTTTCTTCATTTGGAGAAATTAATATCGTTGTTCACATCATTGAATTTGCCTATCTTTTTCCAACTTCGTTAAAATAATATTATAAAGCAACTAGAATTCTTTCTATAAACACAATAAATTATTATCTTGTTGAAAATTTTCAACATTATTATAAGGTTTTTAAAAAATGAAATGATTCCAACAAGAAGCACATGCATGATGTATCTTTTCGTCCACACCAATTTTTGACTTTTCAGAATAAGTAGCACACATTTGGGAATTTTTAATCATGACAGCTACAATTTAAATCATAACACCCACGGATTTCTTATCTAAGATTTTGGAATATTAAGTGAAAAATAAAAATCCTTTTGCGAGATTAATGAAAAATGAGAAACCTTTATGAGCATACAACTCATTAAAAACTACCTATCAAGATTAATTTAAACATAATATATAAGATTTTGCGTATTAGTGAAAAAAAAATTACAATTAATGTGAAATTTATGAGCATACAACTCATTAAAAACTACCTATCAAGATTAATTTAAACATAATATATAAGGCGTGCGTATTAGAAAAAAATTACAACTGTGATTTGGCTAATTATTATTTTTATAAGTAAGATTTTAGAAATACGCACCGATTTGTTATATCGAAATATGTAATTTTTTCTGTTTGAGCAAATGCGATTATTAATATAAAAAATAGTTAGTTTGGCGGTTCAATATAAATAAATCAGATCTTTTCAATCTGACAAACAGACGTGTTCTAAACGACTATGAAAGAATAATCCACTACACGGTGCAGCTAATGCTGTGAAAACGAATGGTTGGGGTTTCAATCATTTGGTTTGAGCAATTTTTAAAATATTTTGGTTGATAATATATTAATTACCCTAATTAAATTAATGCAGGGTGTGATGTTTTTGTCCTCAATTCATGCTATATTTTAGCGGATGATCAACTGAGCTTATAAACTCTCAAAAGTTTTTAGTTTAAAAAAAAAAGTAATATTTTAGCTAGGACTCAAACTTATTGTTTATAATATTTTAAGCTATACTTAAGTATTTTTTTTTTTTAATTATAAATTTAAAATGAACCCACCATTCAAATCACTCGTATGCATAATATCTTTAGCTATTTGTATAATCAGACACAATCATAAAATAAATGTATAGAGTAATTTTACGGGTGTTAATAGTTAAACCCTAAAATAAATATTTTGACTTTGTGTATTATTTGAGTTATGTAAAATGTAAAATTATAGTACAATAATTATTTTTATGAGCCGGATAAAAAATATCAAACGATTATTTGATAAATCATGAAAAAGAGAGGTGTACATATTTCCAAATATTAATAATTGAATTATTATGCAAAAGATATCAAGTTAGGATGAATCAAAGAGAAATATTAATTATTTCTTACAATACTGGTATTGTTTCATAATATTATTTTTAATTATTGAAGTATATTATTTTATTCTTACGAATCATTTTGATCTTCAATTTTTCTTCATCAAAACTCATTCCCGCTATTTATGAAGTACTCGATGACCACATATATATTTTGAGCAAATATATATAACTGCAGTAATAGATTCCGCTTTACGCATTGTGAAATTTATACCACTACACCTACAAATTTATAATACCATTACATCTATCAATTGATATCATCACACTTATAAATTGAGATCATAGCATTAAATGCTATTAATATTAGTTTATAAGAGTAGTGATATATCGTTTATAAATGTAATGACATGAATTTCATATTATGAACAAATTTCACAGGAGAGTTTGTGTTAGAACAATGATAACATACTTACTAAAATTTAACTAAATAGCTCTAATATTCTTATTAATTATTATTATTATATCCCAACCGTCCACAATGAGTAGAATAATTTCGTTGCTGCTGATAGGTCTTTGTGAGAGAAGGAAGATAAGTAATTACAAGGAAACTACAACAAATGCTAAAACTTAAGTGTCATTGTGGTTGTCTTAGAATAGAGAGAGAAGAAAGGAAATTAACAAGGAAACTACAATTTCAACATTTCTTTTACACTATAAATAGCTGAGAGTCGGTATAACACGAAATCGTAAGAGAATAATTTCAAAGTTTTTTTTTTCTTTTTTTTTTTAACAAAAAAATTGAATACAAGTATAGAAGAATCTGTGGAATTGAAGTCGCAGGAGAGATGACACTTTTATAAATGCCTAATTTTCATTAAATTGGAAGTGTCATCTCTCTTGTGACATCTCTTCCAATATATTCTGAAAACGTCTCTGTTGTTTTTAAGATACTTGATTTGAATATTTTACTTGCCTATGCATCAAATTTGCCATTCACTATTTGAATGCAAGTAATACTAATTAATCTTGTTGACCTCTTATAATTTTAGTAGTTTGCTTTGTTGTCTTAGATAACTATATAATGGGATTATTTTGTGAATGAGCAACGGTTAAAAGACACTTGGTTTTTTTGCCCAAAATAGTACATGCATAATTTTCATCATGCATCATTATTATTATTATTTGTAAAAATTAACACTTTCTAAATAAAGTATTGAATCCTTACAAATAATAGTAATAATGGTGTATGATAAACATGATGCAATATAATATCTTCTCTATTTTTTTTCCCGTCTTTGTGTCAAATAATGCTGCCTCGCACAAAAAAAAAATTGTCATTTATTAATTTTATAAATTCTAGATTAATGACATATGTAATTGACAAAAATATCCAAAGGACCACCATAATCCTGGGTCCATATGTTAAAGATTCAGGAGATGAAATAATTTTGGAATACGAAAAAATGACACAAGAAATTGTACTGTGAAACATTTGGTGTGCAAAAATGGAGAGAATCAAAATTTCCATTAAAACCACGTTTCTGGACCGAAACAATAAGATTTACAAAGTTCATGGTCTTGGCTTGGGCCATGCTTTTAGGCCTTCTTAATCAAATTTCTATTGTTCATAGTTCATACTTCTTTCTGCCCCATTTAAGTTTTTCTATTTATTTATATAAACTTGTACGTATATATATGTACACATAAATAAAATTATAAAAACTCGTATGAGATGAGACGGGGTATAAATCAACACTCATCCCTTCTAAAATGTTAAAACTACATAATTTTCAAAGAGTAGGACTCTTACGAAATATTGTACCCTATTGATATGTGCAATACACTATAATTAAAACAATTTTCTTTAAAATTCACGGGTCAGGCGCGGGTCGGTCAAGCGCGGATCGAGCAGGGCGGGTCAAGGTTGTGGGCTGTGGGTTGGCGCGGGCGGATATATATTTATAGAAGGATATCTTTACCAAATATGTATTGTAGCATAGTGGTTTAGGTCATTGTTAATTAATGTATGTATGAGTGTTCAATTCCTATTGAAAGCACATAATTTTTAAAAAATTTTTTTTTTTGTATTTACTTATCTACATGTTAAAAAAAATGTGATATTTATATAAACGAAATGTATTACTACGTGAAATAAAAATTAAATTATCATATGGTAACATATTGTTGTTCATATGGTAACACATGAATATTCATTTAGTATCACGACGTTATGTGTACAGTGTTACATATTATTAAAAAACATGTGTTACTACATGAACAAAAAATGTAACCCTATGAAGAAAAACGTGTTACCACATGAACAAAACAAGTACAAGCGCGAAAAGAAATCCTCAGTCCAAAATTACAAATTTAAAAAACAGCGAGAAAAGAGTGCAGAATGATCTGGAAAACTGCATCAAAAAATCGCGAGAATAAAGAACAGAAGGACCTAAACTCACCACTGTAAATCTAGTAGGAAGAAGAATTGGAAAGCGCCGTGAAAAAAAAAAAAAAAAAAACCTACTTGAGGAAGAAGTCGGAAGCACGGATTAAATGGGTCTGATCTGATCCGCAAATTTAAATTGGGCTGAAATTGCATATATGATATTGCATACAAGTTTTTGCCATTTTGTAATTATGATTGGTCTCAACTAAACTGTCTCAAATAAAATATATGATGAATACTCTAACATTAGATATATATTAAATATAACAAGAATTATATCTTATAAATTATATTTGTTCTTTTTTTTTTTTTTTTAATTTCAACTTAGCTATAATTAAACAATTATGCTTCTCTAAGTTCTCTTTTCCATTTTTCATATTTTATTCGAGTTGGCTTGAGACACACTTGTATGAGACCGTCTCACGACGGTGAGATGTAGTATAAGTTGGACATTGACGCTTTAACACTTTAAAAAAAATAGGTGTGATTTGTACTAAATTATACAACCGCCTTCTATATGAATTTTTGTCATAATTAAACCGTTACTATAACTTATAGTATTTATCTTTTCCAAAATTATGCACTCAACACTTTGATATTTTATTTGACATTTTACTTCCTGATTTACTTAAAAATTCAACGCACAGTACTCAATTCAACACTCCAAAACCCTAGGCATGGAGGACGTTTGTGAAGGCAAGGACTTGTCGTTTCCAACTGAAGAAGAAAAGATCCTGTCATGGTGGGATGAAACCGACGCCTTCAAGACTCAGCTTGAGCGCACCAAACAATTTCCCGAATACATCTTCTACCGGGCTCCCTTACTACGGCCACATTTTGCCCGGAACGATCAAAGACATTGTGACCCGAAGATTCGGATGGGATTGCCCGTGGAGCATGAGATTGATGTGAAATTAGGGATTAAGAGATTAAGATGGGGATTAATAATTATAATGAAGAATGTAGGGGGATTGTGCAGAGGTATGTGGGTGAGTGGGAGAAGACTGTGATTAGAATGGGAAGGTGGATTGATTTCAGAAACGATTACAAGACTATGGATTTGAATTTCATGGAATCCATCTGGTGGGTGTTTGGTCAATTGTTTCACAAAGGGCTTGTCTATCGAGGATTCAAGGTGTATATGTTATAAAATTCAGGCTCTTTTTATGTTTTCAATTTGATTCTTGCATACTGAATATTTATGTGAATGATGATAATGTGAAATTTGGTATTGGTTTAGCTACTGATCTTGATAATATAATGGTTGCTTTTCCTGTTGTTGATGATTCTGATGATGCATCTCTTGTTGCATGGACCACAACCCCTTGGACCTTGCCTAGTAATCTTGCTCTCTGCGTCAATGCTAAGTTTGTGTATGTGAAGGTTCGAAACAAGTTCAACGGGAAGGTCTTTGTGGTTGCTGAATCGCGTTTATCGGAGCTTCCTGTTGAGAAGGCAAAGAAACCTGAGCCCAAGCCCTCTGGTAGCAAAACTAAGAGTGTTGATACATATGAGATATTGGATAAGTTCAGTGGTGCATCGCTCGTGGGAAAGAAGTATGTTCCCTTGTTTGATTACTTTTAAGGATTATTCTGATGTGGCATTTTAGGTTGTAGCAGATGACTATGTAAGTATGTAACTGATGACAGTGGTACTGGAGTTGTTCACTGCGCTCCTGCCTTTGGTGAAGACGATTACCGTGGTGAATGGCATAATAACCAAGGGGGTTGTAGCTGTGGATGATGATGGGTGTTTTACTGAAAGAATTGTTGAGTTTAACGTGCGCTATGTGAAGGAAGCAGATAAGGATATTATCCAGGCAGGCTTGTTAAAACCGGGAGTTTTACGCATAATTTTCCTTTTTGTTGGAGATCTGATACTCCCCTCATCTACGGAGCTGTCCCCTGCTGGTTTGTGGCTGTGGAAAAGATCAAAGATCAATTGCTAGAGAACAACGAGCATATTGGGTTCCCGATTTTTTTTAAAGAAAAACGGTTCCATAACCGGCTTGAGAATGCTAGAGATTGGGTTGTCAGTCGAAGCAGGTTTTGGGGCACTCCACTTGCTTTATGGATCAGTGAAGATGGTGAAGAGATTGTGGTTATGGATTCAATTGCAAAACTGGAAAAACTTCCCGGTGAGAAGGTGACAGATTTGCACCGTCATAAAATCGATCATATCACTATCCCTTCGAGCCGTGGGCCTGAGTTTGGTGTTCTTCGACGAGTGGAAGATGTGTTTATTGCTGGTTTGAGAGTGGATCCATGCCTTATGCTTATATTCACTATCCATTTGAGAATGTTGAACTATTCGAGAACAATTTCCCGGGTCATTTCGTTGGTGGTTCTATACTCTCATGGTTCTTTCAACTGCTCTTTTTGGAAAGCCGTGTAAACCTCATTTGTAATGGACTTGTTCTTGCTGAAGATGGGAAGAAGATGAGTAAGAGATTAAAGAATTATCCTCCACCTTCTGAAGTGAGAGATGATTAAGGGGCTGATGCTTTACGATTGTACATCATCAACTCCCCTGTTGTTCGTGCTGAGCCCTTGCGTTTTAAGAAGGATGGTGTTTATGGGGTGGTAAAAGATGTCTTCTTACCATGGTATAATGCTTATAGGTTTCTTGTGCAAAATGCTAAAAGGCTTGAAGTTGAGGGACTTTCTCCATTTACACCAATTGATCAATCCATTCTTCAGAAGTCCTCGAATGTTCTTGACCAGTGGATTAACTCAGCAACTCAGAGCTTAGTCCATTTTGTGAGGCAGGAAATGGATGCTTATAGGCTGTACACTGTGGTTCCTTATCTGTTGAAGTTTCTGGACAACTTGACGAATATATATGTTTGTTTCAATCGCAAGAGACTGAAAGGCCGTACTGGAGAAGAAGATTGCAGAATTGCTCTTTCAACTCTTTATCATGTCCTTCTAACAGCGTGCAAATCCATGGCTCCATTCACGCCATTCTTCACAGAAATTCTTTATCAGAATCTGAGAAAAGCCAACAAAAATTCCGAAGAAAGCATTCACTTTTGCAGTTTCCCTACCGTGGAAGGAGAGAGAGGTGACCGGATCGAAGAAAGCGTGACCCGGATGACGACAATCATCGATCTTGCACGCAATATCCGAGAGCGCCACAACAAACCTCTTAAAATCCCACTTAAGGAGATGGTTATCGTTCATCCCGATGCAGATTTCCTGGATGACATTGCTGGAAAGCTAAGGGAGTATGTGCTCGAAGAACTTAACGTGAAAACCTTACGGGCCGAGCCCAATTTCAGTATCCTGGGGAAAAGGCTCGGTAAATCAATGGGGGCTGTTTCAAAGGAAGTGAAAGCAATGTCAACAGAAGCTATCTTGACTTTTGAGAAAGCGGGAGAGATAACTATAGCAGGACATGTTTTGAAGCTGAATGATATCAAGATTAATCGGGATTTGAAGCCCCGGGCGATGTAAAGATTGAAGATATAGATGCTAAAGGGGATGGTGATGTTTTAGTGATATTAAACTTGTGTGGGGACGAGTCTTTGTATGAAGCTGAAGTTGCTCGTGAGATTGTGAATCGAATTCAGAAACTAAGGAAGAAAACTGGCCTTGAGCCCACTGATTTGGTTGAAGTAGACGAAAAAACGGGTATGGAAATTGTGGAATCACAAGGGCAGTATATTCGAGAAGCACTCGGGTCTCCATTGCTTCCCCATGGTATCATTCCTGCACACGCGGTTGTTGTTGCTGAGGAAAGCTTCCATGGGATTTCGAATCTCTCGTTTTCCATCATTTTGGCTCGACCTGCTCTAGTGTTTAATTCGAATCCTATAGATTCTTTTGATCGTGGATTACGTGCCTATTTGTTGATGAGAGATCACCATAATTTGAAGGCGGAATTCCTTTTGGAAAGGGTAAGATCCATGTTAGTTGCATTGAAAATCAACCACAGGTGAGTATGGTGTTGGGTGAACATGTGTTCTTGACTGTAGGTGATTATTTCTCAAGCAACAAGGGTGTTCTGTGATTTTGATTTGGGTTATATGAGTCTGGATATTGGTATTCTTAACTTTTCTTTTTGCTTATTTTCTAAAGGAGCATTGTTTGTGACATTTTGTTTTCCTGCCAGGAACTAACTGTAAGCATTTCACCCGATACTGAATACAACAAACTGCTAGTTTACTTATATTTGTTTGAAATTTTACCTGTTCACTTTTGGAAATATTGTCATCCAAAATTGAGGTAAATTGCATATTTATTTAAATATGAGTATATAAATTGAGAAACGTACATATTTGCATGGTTTGACAATCCATCATTTGCAACACCCATATGCATATGGCCAAAATTAAATTCACAGGTTCTATAATTCAAAAGGAGTTTTATTTATTAATGAAGTTTTGATTTAAAATATTGAACAAAAATTAAGGCTTTGCGGACCTGATTTTTAATCAATACTTTCTTCCTCCACCGTTGTTGATGAATAAGGTTCTTTTTAAGTAGCTAAATACAAATGTCGTGAATCTAGCTAATATATATGTTCCCCGATAAAACAAATAAATTTGAATTGATTATTAGAAGTTAAAAAGTTTTCATAGTTTAAGAAGTTAAACAAATATTTTTGACCCTAGAATTTTTCAAAAAGATTTCATATCACAGATATCTTACATTATATAATTTCATATTAAAAAATTTATTGTTATAATCGTGCATCTCACGGGAGAATTGCTATTTTTTTATTTTACAGACCTGAGAATTAGTAATTGATTTGCAAAAATAATAGCGATTGTATATATCTTAGCAAAAATAAGGGAGATTGTATCTTTGCTGATTTGTTATTCCGGATCGATTGAAGGATACAATGATAATATGATCAGAGAAAATAAAATATTTGAGAAATAAGAAAAATAAGATATTTGAGGTTTATTTTGATAATTAGTTTAAAAAAAATTTAATATCTAAGTCTACGTTACAGTGTCAATATCTCATCCAACAGTCTGACCCAAAAAAACAAAAACCAAAAAAATCCATCCAAACAGTACCCCAAAAAAAAAAAAAAAAAAATCCATCCAACATTGTTACAAAAAAAAATCTCCATCCAACATTGTTAAAAAAAAAATCTCCATCCAACATTGTTACATCATTGTGTTATGACATCCCTTGCATATGTCCTCTATTAATTAATTAATACAAAAATTGATAAGCAATTAGTTATCTGCGAACAAATCTTATTCACATATCAGTTTTATAATTCTATATGCCTGAATAAAAACATTAGAAAAAAACTGATGCAACACATAGAACTAGTCTTTATATGCACTAATATTAGAGATAAATAATAGAAATTAGTCTTTATCCAATGTATTTATTTATTTTATATTCTTTCCATGTAAATCTCCTTGTATCTTGGGAAAGTTGTTGTATTCCTGTAATTGATCTATTAATAATAGATTTCTCCAATCACCAATTCAACGGTGATATTCTAATCATCCTCACATGGTATCATCCGTCAGTAAAAGATCCTAACCTCACGCAGCTCTCGTTCTCACTTTCTCTCATGAAATCCTAATTCGCATAATACACTTCTTCTCACCATAGCAATCTCCAATTTCCGTCACTCCCCATCTCCTCTCAATAATCCTATTCCAATCGCTCCTACACAATCTCACTCCGTCAACCTTCTTACGCATAAAGTCTGCATCTAAACACATTTACTCTCCTTCATCGCAGATTTTTAGTTCATCTCAACATGGCCAATCCTCCCACCGATTCTCTTCCCGTCACCGCCATGATCAACATGGTTCTTTGGAATCAAATTGGGCCTCGAATTACCTTCCATGGCGCCGCCAAATTGAGCATATGGCGAGTGTTTTGACACCTTTCGGCTACTTGGGACGGATCGCTTCGCCTCTCCTCCGTGGCAATCACCACCTCTGGCTGAGGCGTGAAGCCGCCCAATCTAGCTATATCGGCACAGAAAATTAAGGACCGCTTAAGCTCTTAGCGTCGTCTCTACACATCGCTATCGAAAGCCGCCGCCTCTACGAAGTTACAGAATCCACCACATCGTGCGCTATGTGGTCTACTCGAGGGCGTTTATTCCTCCGCAACTTCGCTTGACATCAACTCGCGAGGAATTGCTCTCTCTTCGTCGGGGTGATTCTCGGGTTGAAGAGTATGGTAAGAAATTTAAGTCGTTATGTGATCAATTGCATCTTTATTGGTTGTCTGTTATTGAATCGGATAAGAGTCATTGGTTTTTGCGTGGATTGGGTGTCGATTTGCAAGCTTTGCGGATACTCGAATGGCATTTACTCCTATTAGGCGTTTAAGTGATTTGTTGAGCCAAGCCAAACAAAGATGAGTCCATGCTTCGTCTTTATGGAAAATTCTCCTCCGCAGGCTGCATTCACGGCTAATCGTTCCTCGGGCCGTGGTCAGGGCCGTTCATCTTCATCGGGTGACAACTCCCGTGGACAGCAGGGTTCACCGGGATTTGGGCAGCAATCACGGTTCTCTGGCAATCGTGGAAATTTTTCTGGCAACCGTGGACAGCAAGGCAACTTTGGCTTCACCAATGGTTTTTCTGGTTCTATGAATGGGGGGCGTCGAATCCCTCGTTGTCAGATATGTCGTGGGGAGCATTATGCGGATATGTGTCCTCAGTTTCTCAATGCTCGTCAACCTGTCTCTTCAGCACACTTAGCCCAGGCATTCACATCCTCCTGCAATGTGTCAGACTCTGCTCCTGATTGGTATCTTGATTCGGGTGCCTCTGCTCACATGACGAATCAGACTACTGCATTGGACACTTACGAGCCTTATTCTGGTAATGGGTCAGTCATTGTTGGTAATGACAATGCTTTGAATATTTCTCATATTGGTTCTAGTAAATTGTCTGCAGATGTGCAATTGCTGGATGTTTTAGTGATTCCTCATATCACTAAAAATTTGTTATCTATCGATAAACTAACATCCGATTTTTCCGGTCGATGTGATTTTTCTCGATAAGTTCTTTGCCATTCGTAACCGAAAGTGACAAAGCAAATCGCAAAGGTGTGAAAAGGCTTATATTTGTTTGATCGAGGGATCCGGCTTTGGTTCTTCTTTGTCAGGAATAAAGAATTGAAGGCTAGTTTAGGTTTATGGCATTTACGTGCGGGGCATGTCCCACATTCTATTATTTCTTTCTTGAACAAACTTGGTCATTTATCCGTTACATCCGTTTTTACCGAATCAAAAGTGTCCGCTTTCTTCTTGTCAATTGGCTAAGAGTAAGAGATTATCTTTTCGGTTGAATGAGAAACGTGTTGATTGTGTTTTGGATTTAATTCATCATTGTGATTTATGGGGTCTCTTTTTTTTTTTACCGCCCGATGGTTTCATTATTATGTTGCATTTATTGATGATTATTCTCGATTTTGGATTTATCCGATTTCGTCTGCTAAGTCTGAATTCTACGATATTTTGGTTCGGTTTCATATCTTTTACGCAATCAATTTGATCGTAAAATCAAGGTGTTTCAAAGTGATGGGGAACCGAGTTTGTTAATGCTAAAGTCGGAATTTTATGAATCTTAATGGCATACTTCATCGTTTGTCTTGTCTTACACTCGCAATGAATGGCGAGTGGCGTAAGCATCGTCACATTTTCTGGCGGGGTCATCCATGCTATTTCATGCCCATGCACCGCTTCTCTCCGGTTTGAGGCATTTGCAGCAATTTGTTTTTTGTGATCAATGGCTTCCCCCCCCCGTTTTGCAAAACTCATCACCTTTTGAGTTGCTATTCGGTTATGCTTTCCTAATTATGCAAACTTCAAGCCTTTTGGGTGTCGGGTATTTCCATACCTTCGGGATAATCGATAACAAAATTTGGAGCCTCGTAGTCGTCCGTGTATTTTTTACGGGTTATAGTAGCATTTACAAGGATTTTGATGTTTTGATCATGTCTCTTCTCGGACCTTCATTTCTCGCCATGCTCAATTTGATGAGTTTTCTTTTTCCTTTTTCAGAGCAATCGCCCCTCGGTCTCGAATTGACATTACCTTCTTGGATGCCTTCATCCTTCCGCTCGGCTTTGACCTTTTCTTTGCCTGCCTCCTCGCGCAATGTGCATCGCTCGCCCGCATCCTTGATGAAACGATCCGACATAGGCGATCGGTCGGCCGCTCGACCGGTGCATGCCCTGCGCTCGACCGGCCGCGTCCGTCTGGCGAGGCTCCCTTGGCGCCTCATCAACGGCTTTGTCTTGACCTTTTCGATCCACTTTCTTTTGGCGCCACCTCAACTCCTCCTCGCCCGGGTTCCGCCACACCCGATGGTCACGGGCTCGGCGGGCATTTTTCAAATTACCCTCTTGACTTAAGCTTCCTTTTGCCTTATTATACGCTCTCGTTTCCCCGGCGAGCCTCGTGGATTTAAGTCTGCGGCCAAGCGCCCCGAGTGGCTTCTTCGCTATCTGAAGGAAATTGATGCCCTCGTTTCGAATCACACATGGGATTTGGTACCCGCCCTCGAATGCGAATATTGTGGGTTCGAAATGGGTTTTTCGTCTGCAGTTTCATGCCGATGGCTCGATTGAGCGTCCCACAAGGCCCGTCTTGTTGCTCGGGGCTTCACACAAATTCGGGAACCGATTTTCATCACGTTTAGTCCGGTTGTCAAAAGCCGCAACCGTTCGCATTATTATCGGCTTTATCGTTTCGGCATAGTTTCTTCATCGACTTGATGTCAAGAATGTTTTCCTTAATGGCGTTCTTGACAAACCAGTGTTCATGGCTCAACCCGGGGTTTATTGATCCTCGTTTACGATCATGTGTGTCGACTCAAGAAAGCTCTTTATGGTCTTCGCCGGGCTCCCTAGCTTTGGTTTTCAGGTTTAGCTTCGTATCTCACCAACCTTGGCTTTCTCTGAGTCGTTGTGATTCTTATTTTGTTTCATTTTCATCGAGGTACTTACATTTTATTTATTTGTCGATCTATGTCGATGATATCATTGTTCTGAGGAATGAATGACTCGTTGTTGCAATCTTTTATATCTACGTACACACCGTGAGTTTGCCATCAAGGATCTTGGGCGTCTGAATTATTTCATCGGTCTTGAGGTTTCTTATACATCATTGTTGGCTTGTTTGTGGGTCAAGCTAAATATGCCCATGATATCCTTGAGCAGTGAGTTGTTGGACTCAAGCCTATTTCCACTCCATTGGTCTTTGGGGAGTCTCTTTGTCGAGACCGGTGATCCGTTTCGTGATCCCACGCTATCTGAGATCACTTGTTGGGGCTTTGCGATGTCGACCATCACCCGTCACGATCTCTCATCGTTGTCGATTCGGTTAGTCGGTTCCTTCACTCTCCGTGAAGCTCATTTTCTAGCGATGAAACGTATTCTTCGCTATGTCAAGGGTACGATTCACTATGGTCTCTCCGTCGAAGGCAAGAGGCCGACATTTTTTGGGTTATTCGATCTTTGATTGGGCCCGTTGCACCGAGAGCAGCGTCGTTCCACCTATGGTTACTCTATTTTTATCGGGGGAAATCTTATTTCTTGGTGCTAAGAAAGAAACAACCAGCGGTTGCCCGATCAAATTTTGTGAATCTGAGTAAGGGCATTAGCGAATCGACACGAATTGGTTTTGGGTCACTAATCTTCTCCGTGAGCTCCGTTAAGCCCATAACTTCTCGTCAGAACTCTTTTGTGTGACAATAAGAGTGCTCGCTGTTTTGAGCCGAATCCTCGTTGCCCATAAAGCGTGCCAAGCATATTGATTTGGACTATCACTTTGTTCGTGAGCTCGTCTCTTACGGGAAGTTATCTACTAGCTTTGTTCCTTCACATCTTGGATAGCGAGACATCTTCACGAAGAGCCTCCCTCGTCCGGCATTTGAGTTTTTCTTCGTTCCAAGCTCTGTGTGTGCCTTCACCCCACGCAGCTTTTTGATTGGGGTATTAGAGATAAAAGAATAGAAATTAGTCTTTATCCAATGTATTTATTTATTTTATATTCTTTCCATGTAAATCTCCTTGTATCTTGGGAAAGTTGTTGTATTCCTCTAATTGATCTATTAATAATAGATTTCTCCAATCATCAATTCAACGGTGATATTCTAATCATCCTCACAACTAATAATACAAAATATAGTAAAACATCTGAAGCAAACACGGTATACACTTACAAAGGAAAGAAACAAAAAGTAACAAAAGCATTAGAAAAGCTAACAGAACTTTTCAGTTAGGATTCTCTAATGTTTGTTAATGGGTAAAAAGGAGACCAATCTCCAAAAGTGAAAGGGAAATTGACACTAGCTAGTGAGACTCTACTATAGTATGCAGCTCCTCCAAGTCTCCATCTCCATATCACCACTTATTCTAGATCCTACCAAATACGCCAGATCACACAAAAATTCTTATGAGACGATCGGATCAAAACTCGTCAGATCACACAAAAACTCATCTCAAACAGTCAGATTCACACAAAAATTCGTATGAAACGGTGAGATCAAAACTCGTATGAGACGGTCCTGCCCAATCACACAAAAACTCGTATGAGACGTTCAGATCAAAATTCGCATAAGACGGTCTCATACACCGACTATAATTTAGCATAAATAACACCGACTTGTTTCAAAGTGTTATAACATATCAGACATTAACTTCGTGGTCGCCCCACGGGTCTAAAGTAGTCAGATACGTCAGATATTCGTCTTCCCTAATCTGGTCGACGTTAGCAAATTCTGGTTTCAAATAAGCAGTAGTTACATCGTTGCTCGAACTGGCATAGTTGGACCCAAACACATTTCCATGATCTCCAATATCATTGCTCAACCAAAACAAGTGTCGCGGATCTATTTCAGTTTCATCACCGCCGCTAGAACTCGCTCGTGCCACCTGATCCGGCCCGATCACGAGCTGGCCCGACCCGCGGCCCGCCTGCACCCTGCAGGCTTCAAGTTGTGCGATAACGCTCTGCAGTTTTTCGGTCGCAAGTTCCAACTTTGTAAACAGATTTAGTACAATCCCCACGCAGCCGTGCACGGGCGACAATTTACGCATGCGGGCTTCGAATATGATGGCCCTCATGGCGTCGTCCCGCTCGTTTTTGGTCTGCAGTTTCAGTATCGTTTTGGTGACGTTCGAAACGCCGAACAGGCGGTGAACGCAGTCGAAATCTTGGGATTTGGAAACAGGGAAATATGGGGCGAGGGGACAGTTAGGGCTGCATTTACGGCGTTGGAATTTGCATGCAGCGCACGCGGGAGCAGTGCCCCCTTTTACTGTCATCATCCAGGGAGATGAGAAACAGAGACTGGGGTTTGAAATTAGAGACTGAGTAAGCGGCTTTATTTGTTGCCATGTATCGGGGGGTTTGTTATCAGTAAAGGATTCAAATTTTAAATTACAGCGCGCGTATATTTTTATTTTATCTAAATTAATTGGTGTCATCGATCGATATTAGAGACTAGGTCAAAATGTTATAAATTGGTTTAATATGTACAAGTACATGGAACTTGAATTATATTATCAACTACGTACTTGGACAATCTAGTTTATCAAGAAATTATTATATATAATTCAATGATAATTTCAAGACAAAATATTGTCATATAACACAATGGTTGTAATATTTACAGTTGAAAAATTATTTTTTTAGTTAATTTATGTGAAGATGATTAGAATATCACCGTTCAATTGGTGATTGGAGAAATCTATTATTAATAGACCGATTACAGGAATACAACAACTTTCCCAAGATACAAGGAGATTTACATGGAAAGAATATAGAATATATAAATACATTGGATAAAGACTAATTTCTATTCTTTATCTCTAATACCCAAATCAAGCTGCTGCGTGGGGTGAAGGCACACACGAGCTTGGAACGAAGAAACTCAAATGCCGGGCCGAGGGAGGCTCTTCGTGAAGATGTCGCAATCAAGATGTGAAGGAACAAAGCTAGTAGATAACTTCCCGGAAGAGACGAGCTCATGAACAAAGTGATAGTCCAAATCAATATGCTTGGCACGCTTTATGGGCAATGAGGATTCTCGCTCAAAACAGAGAGCACTCTTATTGTCACACAAAAGAGTCGGACGAGAAGTTATGGTCGAGCGGAGCTCACGGAGAAGATTAGTGACCTAAACCAATTCGGGGAAGATGCATTCGCTAATGCCCCGGATTTTCAGATTCACGGCTTGATCAGACGCAGTTGGTTGTTTCTTAGCGAGACCAAGAAACAAGATTTCCCCAATAAAAAAATAGAGTAACCATAGGTGGAACGACGCAGCGGCGTCATCGGGCCCAACAAAAGATCGGAATAACCCAAAAAAGCAATATCCGCCTCTTGACGAAGGAGAGACCGTAGTGAATCGTACTTTTGACATAACGAAGAATACGTTTCACTGCTAGAAATTGAGCGTCAGTCGGAGAGGGAAGGAACTGACTAACTGAACTGACAGCGTATGAGAGATCAGGACGGGTGATGGTTAGATACTGCAAGGCCCCAACAAGTGATTCAGATAGCGTGGGATCATTTAAAGCGGATCACGCAGATCGACAAGAGACTCCCCAGCAGCCAATGGAGTGGAAACAGGCTTGGAGTCCAACAACTCAGCTCGTTCAAGGATATCATGGGCATATTTAGCTTGACCCACAAACAAGCCAGCAGATGTATAAGAGACCTCAAGACCGAGGAAATAATTCAGACGCCCAAGATCCTTGATGGCAAACTCACGGTGTGTACGAGATATAAAAGATTGCAACAACGAGTTGTCATTCCCTGTAACAATGATATCATCGACATATAGAGCAAACAAATAAATAATGAAGTGCCTCGATGAAAATGAAACGGTGGAAGAATCACAACGACTCAGAGAAAGCCAAGGTTGGTGAGATCTGAGCTAAACCTCTGAAACCGGGCTAGGGGAGCCTGGCGAAGACCATAAAGAGCTTTCTTGAGTCGACACATGATCGATCGTAAACGAGGATCAATAAACCCGGGGTTGAGCCATGAACACCGGGTTTGTCAAGAACGCCATTAAGGAAAGCATTCTTGACATCAAGCTGATGAAGAAACTATGCCGAACAGATAAAGCCAGGATAATGCGAACGGTTGCAGCTTTGACAACCGGACTAAACGTGTGATGAATATCGGTTCCGGAATTTGTGTGAAGCCCCGAGCAACAAGACGGGCCTTGTTGACGTTCAATCGAGCCATCAGCATGAAACTTCGAACGAAAGACCCATTTTGAACCCACAATATTCGTGACGGGAGGGCGGGTACCAAATCCCATGTGTGATTCGAAGCGGAGGGCATCAATTTCCTCTTGCATAGACAAGCCCTCGGGGCCACCCGACGCTGTCGCAGACTTAAATCCACGAGGCTCGATGGTGGAAACGAGAGCGATAATAAGGCAAAGGAAGCTAAGTCAAGAGTTCCTTGGGGCTTGAAAATGCCCGCCCGAGCCCGGGTGACCATCGGGTGTGGCGAACCCGGGCGAGGAGTAGAAGGTGCCTTCGCAGCAGCCGTGGATCGAGCGGAGGTCAGCGCGACAAAGCCGTTGATGAGGCGCGGGCGGAGCTCTATTTGCCGCAGACGGATGCGGCCGTCGAAAGTGCAGGGCATGCACGGGTCGAGCGGCCGAATCGATCGCCTATGCCGGATCGTTTCATCAAGGACGCGGGCGAAGATGATGCACATTGCTTGCGGAGGTCGGTGCGCAAAAGAAAAGGCCGAAGCCGAAGCCCGGAAGGATGAGTTGTCGCCCGAGGCATCCAAGAAGGTGGTAATGTCTAATTTCGAGACCGGAGTGGTGTGACGGCTCTCGGGGAAAAAGGAAAGGAAAACTCATCAAATTGAGCATGGCGAGAAATGAAGGTCCCGAGAAGAGACATGATCAAAACATCGAAAACCCTTGTAAATGCTACTATAACCCAAAAAAATACACGGACGACTACGAGGCTCCAAATTTTGTTATCAAGATAATCCCGAAGGTATGGAAATACCCGACACTAAAAAGGCTTGAAGTTTGCATAATTAGGAGCATAACCAAATAAAGAACTCAAAAGGTGATGAATTTTGCAAAAACGGGAGTAGGGTTCGGTTGATCACAAAAACAAATTATTGCAAATGCCTCAAACCAGAGAGAAGCAGATGCATGGGCATGAAATAAAGATGGGGCAGACGGCCAGAATGTGACGATGCTTACGCCATTTCGCCATTCTCATTATTGAGTGTAAGGACAAGACAAACGATGAAGTATGCCATTAAGATTCATAAAATTCGGACTTTAGCATTAACAAACTCGGTTCCCCATCACTTTGAAACACCTTGATTTTACGATCAAATTGATTGCGCACAAAGATATGGCCCGAACCAAAATGTCGAGAATTCAGACTTAAGCACGAAACGGATAAATCCAAAGAAAATCGAGAATAATCATCAATAAATGCAACATAATAAGCGGAAACCATCGGCGGGAGAAACAAAGCGAGGACCCCATAAATCACAATGAATTAAATCCAAAACACAATCAGCACGTTTCTCATTCAACTGAAAAGATAATCTCTTGCTCTTAGCCAATTGACAAGAGGAGTAGACACTCGGATTCGGTAAAACAGATGTAACAGATAAATGACCAAGTTTGTTCAAGAAAGAAATAATAGAATGTGGGGACATGCCCCGGACGTAAATGCCATAAACCGAAACTAGCCTTCAATTCTTTATTCGGGACAAAGAAGAACCAAAGCCGGAATCCCTCGATCAAGCAAATATAAGCCTTTATCACACCTTCCCTGTGCCAGGATTTGCTTTGTCACTCGGTTCTGAATGGCAAAGAACTTATCAGAGAAAATCACATCGACCGGAAAATCGGATGTTAGTTTACTGATAGATAACAAATTTTTAGTGATATGAGGAACCACTAAAACATCCAAAGAATTGCACATCTGCGGACAATTTACTAGAACCAATATGAGAAATATTCAAAGCATTGCCATTACCAACAATGGTGACCCATTACGAGAATAAGGCTCGTAAGTGTCAATCAAGTAATCTCGATTAAATCATGTCGCAGAGGCACCCGAATCAAGATACCAATCGGAGGAAGAGTCCGACCACATTGCGGGGAGGATGTGAATGCACGGGCTAAGTGTCTTTGAAGAGACGGGTTGGCGAGCATTGAGAAACCAGGGACACTTATCCGCATAGTGCTCCCCACGACATATCGACAACGAGGGATTCGGCGCCCCCATTCGTAGAACCGAAAAACCATTGGTGAAGCGAGTTGTCGTCTTCGTCCGCGGTTGCGAAAAATTTCCACGATTGCGGAGAACCGCGATTGCGCCCAAATCGGTGAACCCCCGCCGTCATCGCAGGGAGTAGCCACCGATGAAGATGAAGCGGCCCGACCACGGCCCGAGGAACGATCACCGTGAATGCGACTGCAGAGGGGAATTTTCCATAGCACGAAGCATGGACTCATCTTCGTTTGGCTTGGCTCAACAAATCACTTAAACACAGGAATAGGAGTAAATGCCATTCGAAAGTATCTGCAAAGCTTGCAAATTGGACACCCAATCCACGCAAAAACCAATGACTCTTATCTGATTCAATAACAGGACAACCAATAGCATGCAATTGATCACATAACGACTTAAATTTTTTACCATACTCTTCAACCGGAGAATCACCCCGACGAAGAGAGCAATTCTCGCTCATGAGTTGATCTTTGGCGAGTTGCGGAGGAATAAACGCCCTCCAGAGTAGACAACATAGCACACGATGTGGTGGAGGCGTCTTCGGATAGCGATGTGTAGACGACGCTAAGGAGCTTGCGGTCCTTAATTTTCCAGGCCAGATAGGCTAGATTGGGTGAAAAAGCCACGCCCTCAGCAGAGGTGATGGTCGCCGGAGGAGAGGCTAGCGATCCGTCCAAGTAGCCGAGCAGGTCAAAACACTCAGCCATATGTTCAATTTGGCGACTCCATGGAAGGTAATTCGAGGCGCCCAATTTGATTCCAGCAACCATGTTGATCATGACGGTGACGGGAAGAGAATCGGTGGGAGGATTGGCCATGTTGAGAGAGACGACCGAAGGTTGTGGTGGGTAAACGAGGAAAAATTTGCAGGTGAGATTATGGTTTATGGATCGTGCGAGAGGGAGGAGAAGAGAGATTGGATTTTCTGAAATTTGTGAGAGGGAGAAGACGAGAGGATTTTGCAGGTAGTGAGGGAAAGTAAACTTTAATTATGTTTGGAAACTTAAATTATTTTGGTATGCAATGAGTGTGCTGCAAGCTTCAGTCATATAACACAATGGTTGTAATATTTACAGTTGAAAAATTAATTTTTTTAGTTAATTTATGTGAAGATGATTAGAATATCACCGTTCAATTGGTGATTGAAGAAATCTATTATTAATAGACCGATTACAGGAATACAACAACTTTCCCAAGATACAAGGAGATTTACATGGAAAGAATATATAATATATAAATACATTGGATAAAGACTAATTTCTATTCTTTATCTCTAATAATTTATCTAAAATCAAAGTTATAACTTATCTAACAAAATTATTTTCTCTCACATATATATCTCCCATCAATATTCTCCCTTCCACCAAAATTACAGCAATGATCATATGAATCCGAAAGAAGCATTTCTGTACATGTACGTGTTTGATTCAGGGATGTATAATTGGTTTGTGAAAATTAGGGAAATGTGTTTCTACGTATTTGTGATTCAGGTATTCCCTACGTGAGAAGGAGAGGGAATAAGAGAATATTTGATTTAGATTTCGGATAATGTGGCGAGTGAAAATAGAATCTTTGATTTACTAGAATAATCATAGTTAAAGATAAATATATTAAACAAAAATAACCTCTCATATGCATATATTTCATCTGTCAGTAATTTTAGGGTGTAAGTATATATATACATCATTTTGTCACATAACATTTCAACGGGGAGATTGAAAGAAAATTGAATTTAAAAAATCTCGACAAAAAGAATATTGAATTAAAAAAAATCTCAACTGGAAGAATATTGAATTTAGATGCTTTGTGATAATGTGGTGCGAGAAAATAATATCTTTGATTTACTTGAATAATTATATTTAAGATAAATTAATTAAAATATAATTAATCTTTTAGTTCTCACATTATACGTGCAAAACTCTTTATAGTTTATATCACTAATAAAATAAGTAAACTAATACATTAATTTAAACTATTTCTTGGTATTCATGATATATATATATATATATATACTAGCCCCTAACCCGCGAAATTCACGGGATTGAAAAGAAAAATTAGTAATATTATTTTAAATATTTAATTAATATAATTAATTTATTATTAGACATAGTTTTATTTTTTAATATTATATGTTTATAATAGACTCACTTCATTCCAAGCAAAACTTTATATTTTGTCACTTCGAGTTTTACATTACCTTTTATAGCAAGTTATGAATCCATTTTTCTTAATAAATATCTCTATTTTATTTAAAATTACGTCAATTGTCACTTAATTAATATTAAAATACACACATTTTATCTTTTTTCATTTTTTTACTTTTGTTACGCATCCCACCAACCAACAATACATCATTTGTCATTATTATGGTAAAATTTTAAAAAAAATATGTAAATAGCAATTTTGCACAGATATGATTAGATCTAATTTTTTAAAATTCTTCAAACAATTAGATTTTCCAAGAGATTTTGTAATATATATTTGACTGAATTTTGATATTATTTTGAACAATGATAATTAATTTGTTTATAGTAAATTGGGATCCTCATCCAAATTTGCAAAAAAAGTTAACAAATTTTAATGGTCAACGTGTTTATTTACTGATTTTGAAAGATGAGATGTTCAATTTAAAAAGAAAAGGAGATAAATTTTAAATACTTATTTTATAAAAATACATGAGGATCTGATATGTATTTTTTTTATTAACTTACATTAATTAAATTAATCTAGTAATAAAATATAAATAAAAAATATGTTATTGTCCATGGCCAATGGCGCATATTTTGCTTATATTTCAAATCTGAATGTAATTTTGAAATATTATGCATCGATTCAATAATATTATTTTCTATATTTTTTTGGAAAAAAAACATATATAGCAAAACATGTGTAGATGTTATTATCTATAACTATTTATAAATTCTTCAAAAAATTTATAATAAAAAAATTATACATTAAATATAGCAAATCTTAAGTAGATTTGATTAGGTATAACGGTTTTAAATCCTTGAAACAGTTAGATATTTTAGAGATTTTGCAAAATATATATTTAGCTGAAATTAGATATTCTCTTGAATAAAGATAATTAATAAATTTATAGTAATTGTCAAGTGTGGATAGCTCAAGTGATTAGAGCTCCACCAACTGAGACCTTGAGATCCCGGGTTCGAGACACGAATATTCCCTCTTGTGGTGGTCCCCCTCTTGTGGGGTGGTGGTCCCCCTATTGTTGGGTTGCGGTTCCGAGTTGCAGTTTCGAGTGGTCCTCCTCTTGTGATGATTGTGGTTCCGATCTACAGCGAGATGAAATGATGTTGTCATGTGTCCGGTGGTAAAAAGAATTATTGTAATTGATTATGTTATGAAACTATTGTAATTGATTGTCATAAAAAAAAATTAAAATTTTTTTTTATAGTAATTTTATGGAAAATATATATATATAGCAAATCTCTTGCATAGAGATTTTGTAAAATATATACTTGATTGAAGTTAAATATTCTTCTTAACAAAGATAATTAATAAATTTATACTAATTTTTTTGGAAAGAATATAAGTAACTAATTAATTATTGAATGATCGGCAATAGTTGATCTAATTGAATAGTATTAAAAAAAATTGAATATGTAAAGTAACGTGTCACTACACTATATCAATAACTATTCGACTTTGCTTTTAGCAAGTTCTTTTGTCATAGTTCTTTGAACAAACTTTTTTTTTTGTTGAGGTAAAAAATCTTGCAAACTGGTGGATTGGATTGTTTATCAACGTGCACAACATAAGTGGAGTATTAAACAATAAATTAGTTAATAAATCTCATTTATTAAAACACACTTCAAACAGAAAAGAAGAAACATATGAACAGAAAAATATTCACTGCAATATACAAACACAAAGTTATATTGCTTATCATATACACAATTGTCAATTTTTCATAAACATTCATAATTAATTGAGAACTCAAATTACTTACCTTAGTATGCATTGCAATATAAAAAACAAAATATATTAACAAATTCATCTCAAATTACTTACCTCAATATTTTCTGCAATATTTAAAATAAAATCAGATTAAAAAATTCATCAAATTAGAAGAATTGCTATGAACAAAAAAGAAGAAACCTATGAACAAAAAAGAAGAAAAAAAGTGTGAATCTACCTACGAACAGAAAAATATTCCCTGCAATATATAAAATAAACTGATATTGCTTATTATATACCTTATTTACATAAACATTCATAATTAACTGAGAATTCAAATTACTTACCTCAATATACCTTGTAATATGCAAAACAAAACAAATTAATAAATTCATCTCAAATTACTTACCTCAATATTTTCTGTAATATACAAAACAAAATTAGATTAATAAATTCATCGAATTAGAAGAATTGCTATGAACAAAAAAATAAGAAACCTATGAACAAAAAAGAAGAAAAAACGTGTGGATCTACCTACAAACATAAAAATATTCCCTACAATATACAAAACAAACTGATATTGTTTATTATATACACAATGGTCATAAATATTCGTAATTAATCGAGAATTCAAATTACTTACCTCAATATACCCTGCAATATACAATACATAACATATTTTCTGCAATATACAAAATAAAATAAAATTAATAAATTCATCAAATTAGAATAAAAGTGATATATTAACAAAAAAAAAGAAACATATGAACCAAAAAGAAAAAGAAAAAGCTTCGTATGATGGTATGCCTCATGATGTGAGGGGAGAAGTAACACCAAGCACATATCACACCCACCCCTTCCAAAGTGTTAAAGTGTCAATGTCCAACTTATATCTATTCTCACCGTAAGACGATTTCATGCAAGTGTGCCTCAAAGAAGAAATCACCGTCTTTAATTAAAATTTCGATTCACTGTATAATCCTATTCATATATACCCAATGACAAATTCTCCTGTGCACCATTTGCACCAATTTTGATTTGGTGCAATTAGATTTTAAAACCATTTTTTTTTAATTTTTTACCAGTTCATTCTTTTTATCGGGCCCGACCCGAACCCAGTCCCGATTCATAATTTAGTGTTTAGGGTGTAGATGATTCATCCAAATTAAAATTGAATTCAATTGTACCAATTGCAACTTGTTCAATTGGTGCACACAAGTGTTACTCATAGCCAATATATTAGACTGGATTAATATGAAGTCTATATATATATTCGTCTACTCATTTTTTTCAATTTGCGTAACTATGAAATAAAATATTTAAAAGATTTATATTATTAGATTAGATGTATTAAAAAAAACTTAATATATATTAAGAATATGAATCTCACCTGATATTTGTATCCACTCAACGTGACCAAGATTTAAAAAAATAAAAGATTTAATTTAATTAGATATATTAAAAAAAACTTAATTTAAATAACTTTTAATGAGAATGCACGATTTTGAAACGAAATAATCTGGTTGAATGAATTTTGCGTTGACTGGTGTGGTTTCGCCACATAGGCTGAATACTCCCTGCAATATAAAAACACAAAGTCATATTAACAAATTCATAAAATTAGAATCGCAAATATACAAAAGGTGAATATTAATCGCTATGAACAAATTAGAAAAAAAAAAAAATCATATTTAACTCAAATTACTTTACTCAATACTTTCAGAAGAACATAAAAATCAAAATCAGATTAAATATCCAACACAAAATCAGATTAATAAATTCATCAAATTAGAAGAATAACATCAAATTCATTTCTTGACAATACGTGTAATATAAAAAAACTTCCCTGCAATATACAAAATAATTACACAATTATAATAAATATTCACAACTAATTTTGAACTAAAATTACTTACCTTAATACTCCTACAATATAAAAACACAAAGTCATATTAACAAATTCATAAAATTAGAATCTCAAATATATAAAACATGAATATCAATCCCTATGAACAGATTAAAAAAAACTCATTCACAATTAATTTAACACTCAAATTATTTGCCTCTCAATATTCCGTAGAATATAAAAAAAACTCTCCGCAATATTAAAATCCAACCAATTTCAAAGCCTTGAAATTAGCTGTCTTTTTCATTCTCCGTGGCCACAAAATTGCCTTTGATCAACCTTTTCTATTTTTCGCCGTCTCTTTTCAAATAATTTATCCCATCAATTCTCGGTCGAATGAATTTTCCCAAATCCGGATTTATATCAATAATTCTTGTTTTCCGAATCTACCAAAAAAATATCATCTTTGATTTTCGGTATAAATCTAACCCTATCGACTCATTTAACTTTTTCACAATCCATACACATATTTATTCTAGTATTTAATTTATTAATTTAATAAGATATATTAAAAATTTACTTTAAACAACTGACACTTTGAGGATGGTAATCGCCGTGGTGAGGGCGAAGGCGTAAGTTGAAAGCGTCGACGCTTTTAACATTTTAGGAGAATTGGGTGTAATTTGTCTTTAGATTGCATGCGCCTCTACGCATTTTAATCGCCTCATATATATAATATTTGTCAACTTTTAATGAGAGAGAAAAATTTTAAAACGAAATAATCTGGTTAAATTGAGTTTTGCGCAGATTAACGTGATTTTGTCACATAAGTTGAATCAGATTTACCAATATATAATATTAAGATTAAGATATATAAGAGTGAGTTTTATGTGTACGCATTGCACATTTTTTAATGTATTTTAGAATATAAAATTTATTATATTGAAAAATACAATTTATTTGTTAAAATGTGTAACTTATTTTTCATATTAATAATTGCACATCACAATCTAAACAAATGACATATTTTAATGCACACAAGACTAATTACTCCATTTTTAGTGAACAAAATTATGCATGCTGCATAGGCGAGGAGATTCAATATCGTCCAAATCGACATATTTATTTGTTGATTTAGCCCGCAGCCAAGTGGTGCCCAACACAATTCAAATCACCCAGCTAGCTTCATGTGAAATTCAACCAACTTGCATTAAACATAATCAACACCACCGACGTCGACGTAGAGTAAAATTCATTTTTGATCTCACAATACCTCATGATTTTAATCCCAAATATCCATTAATTTGGTCTTAAAACTATTTTTTATGCTATTTGGTCAACTGTTACGTTTTCTAGTTAAAGTCAGTTGCATTTTTTGTTCCACAGAACAGGATTTTGTATTTTAAATTTAACGAATTCTATAACGGAAGGATCAAAATTGAATAATTTTTTTTTTATGGAATCAAAATAATGAATATTGAGATCAAAATCGTGAGTTCCAATGTCAATTTTAACAAAACGTGAATTTTATTCACCAATGTACGTATAAAAGTCAAAAACCACAACAAACTAAGCATCTCCGAAACTTCCTAGTCAACTCATCAAAACCAGTAAACAAACCCCTTCAAAATCAGATAAATCCAACCACAAGAAGCTAAAACTAAAGCAGCACAAAAATCTCATGCGATATGGAGTTGTTCAATAACGCCAAAGCAGTGCGGCTGAAGAGCCACCTGGACAAGTACCTCTTCGCGGACGACGACGAAGAAACGGTCCGCCAGAGCCGCAACAGCGTCTCCAAGAAGGCGAGATGGACGGTCGAGAAAGTGGAGGGCAACCCGCAGGCGATCCGCCTAAGAAGCGTCCACGGCCGGTACCTGACAGCCTCGGAGGAGTCGTTTTTGCTAGGGATCACTGGCAGGAAAGTGGTGCAGTGTTTGTTGGATTCGAAGAGGGATGGTTCGGTCGAGTGGGAGCCGATTAAGGAAGGGTACAGGGTGAAACTGAGGACAAAGGGGGGGAAATTTTTGAGGGCGAATGGGGCGATGCCGCCGTGGCGGAATTCGGTGACGCATGATCTGCCGCATAGGACCGCCACGCAGGATTGGGTCATGTGGGATGTGGATATCGTCGATGTGTCCGTTTTGGACGAGGATTGTGAGTATTTGGAGAGTGGTACTAGTGTGTCCAGTTTTGGGTCTGTGAGGAGTAGTGATGTTTCGTGCATGGATTCGCCGTTGACTGAGGCGGGAAGAAGCCCCGCAGCGGAGAAGAGGTGGCCGTCGATTGCGGCGGAAGGAACCCCGGTGACGCCGGTCGAGCGGCTAAGGAGCTCGTCTCTGGCGGAGGAGAAGCGGTGGCCGTCGATTGGGTCTGATAGATCTGCTCGCCCGAGCGGTAGACAGGTGTGTATGGAATAAAATTCAAGAATTGTCCTGTAGCTTTGGTTTATTACATTCTGAGTTGCGTAGTTTCTATTTATTCAATTTTAGTTCTTCATTTTTTTAATTTTAATTCTTTTTGCTCGGGAAATTGGTTAAATTGGGGTGTGAGACACATGTGATCAAATTCAAATTGACAAATATTTGTATAAATTTGAGTTTATGGTCAACTCTAATTTTTTAACATCCATAAAATTATGAATTATCAATATTTTAAAAAATAATTTTTGTATATAATAGTAATAGAGTTAAAATTAAACATAATTAACAGTAGTGTTATGATTCCTTTTAAATTGGGTATTTCAATTTGTCATCAAAATCGCATACATAAAGTGTCATCCAATTAAAAAAATGTGCAGACTTGAAATTTTTCATTTTTTTTTTGTCGATGTTGAGTGACATTTCACATGTACAAATTGATCGATAAATTAAAAAAAAAAAATTAAATTGGCCACTTTGGTGTTATATGCTAATTAATTATGACGAAAAAATTGAATTTTATAACCAAAAAGAAAAGAAAAGTTAAGTCTTGTATGCATTTAGGTGCATAATATATTTGTTTACATTGAATCGTGTGATAATTTTTTCATATTAATAATTGCACGGTTCAGTGTAAATAAATAGTATTTTTCAATTTAACAAATTGCATAGCTCTCAAATGTAATACTAGTGTACGGTTCATTTGAATGCACATGAAACTCACTAAAAAAAAACTAAAATTAACACACTAGAAATTAAAATGGAAAGAATGAAAAATTACAGGATTAGAAATAGATTCGATCTAATCACATGACTGGTTCTGTTATTTTCCCGGTAAAATGTGAAACGTGCAACTATTCTAAATAGAAGCATGCAACTACGTTCCTATATTAACAGTTGCACTTTTTTGTGTAAATAAATTACACTTTTCAACATATTAAGTTATACGCTTCTAAAATGCACTATGAATGCACGCGGTGCATACAAGACCTCTCTCAGTTTTGAAATTGAAATTATTGAATAATTTGAATGTAGGATGGAATGGAGTTTTTCAGCAAAGCAAAATCAGTACGCCTTCAAAGCCATCTCGGAAAATACCTAATCGCCGACGAGGACGAATCGACGGTCCGTCAGAGCCGTAACGGCGCATCACACAGGTCACGTTGGTCAGTCGAATTCGTGGACGGAAAACGTAACAGAATCCGTCTAAAAAGCTGCCACGGGTTGTACCTCACCGCATCGGAAGAACCGTTTCTTCTCAGAATGACGGGGAAAAAGGTTCTCCAAACCTCGCAATCGGACGCCGCCGTAGAGTGGGAGCCGGTCAGAGAAGGTCAAACCGTGAAGATGATGACCGGCGACGGCAAGTTTTTGAGAGCTAACGGCGGCGCTCCGCCGTGGAGGAACTCCGTCACCCACGACGTGCCGCATAGGACGGCGACGCAGAGCTGGGTGCTGTGGAGCGTTGATGTTTTGGACATTTTGCTGTCGGATCCGGATCCGGGGTATGGATTGTTTGTCGCCGGCGTCGAGTTTTTCTTCGTTCGCGGGTGATTATTCCGGGTCGCCGGATATCGGGTCGCCCGTGGTGCGGAGGAATGGGAATGGCAAAGTTGGGAATATGTCTGGCAAACAGGTTTATTTCATTTTCTTTGCTTTCTTTTTTAGTTTATTTCTGGTAATTTATTTGTGATTTTTTCTGAGGGATAAATTTGGTAATTTATACTGTCCATGTACTTCTATTTTTTTCATCCAATCTTTCTTAATAAGTTGATCAGATACATTTATGTTGTTGTTAATTTAAGTTTATTTGATGGCAATTTTTACTTTGTTAAATTCCACCTTGGATTCCAACGGGCAATTTAAAGTACTTTTTACTTTTTATTTATCAACAATACAAAACGACATTGATTGCCCTAATAAGATTTTAAGGGCATGCTTTACAATATTATAGTATCAATAAACTTTCTTGGTGCTTAAGCAATATTGGAAATTATTATGGATCTAGGGGTGGCGCCGGGCGGTCGACACCCTTGGAATTAATTTTTTTTGTACTATATATGTCGAAAATTTTATATTTATGCTTTAAAATCGTTAAATTTTGTCATTTTCATTGAAATTCTAAAATTTTTCGTCCTTACCAGTGGCGGATCCAGGATTCGATAGTTGGGGATACATTTGAGTAGAATTTAAAAATTAGGTATACATTTAAGTATTTTTTCCTAATTATACATAATAAAATACAATTTTATTTTTTTAATACAAAATATAAAAAGGGTTACATTTTATTTTGGGGTACAATTGTACCCCATGTACCCCTCTCCCTCCGCCACTGGTCCTTACCCAATGAAAAATTTTGCTCCCTTGGAACGAAATTCTGAATATGTCCCTGATTATCACTCAGGGGTTTTGAAACCAATTTGTCCTCAAGTAGCACTTTTAAAAAAAAATTAAAAAATTGGGTCACACCAATTTTGAAAAAATGTGTTTCTAATTATTGAAATGGTATTTCAAAATACCCGTCGTAACCTCAGATTAACTAAGAATACCACTTGTATTATAACGTCGTTAACAATTTTGTAGACATTATTTAAAAAAATCGACGGGAATCCGAGGTGGAATTTAACAAAGTTAGAACTGTTGGCATGTAAATTATTTGATGACAACTTGAGTGAACCTGAGTAATCTAAAAGAAAGATTGCGTGAGATTAAATATAAGTACTGTCACATGTTTGAAATAAGAAAATGGAATTGTTGTTATCTGCTAAAAAAAATGAATCGTACGTACAGAGTTCCAACGACCAGAAATTACAAATTTATAAGTTCAAATTCTCGTGTTAGTTCAAAAAAAAAGAAAGAAGAATTGGCTTCCTCGTTTCCGTTTTCCCTCGCTCAATAATTGAGTTTGGTGGGAAAGTTGGATGACCAAATTAAAGTCAAAGTCAATCATCAGGGGTCCATTTTTTAGTTTTAATTGCGGAACGCTTCATTAAGAAAAATAAATCCAATCCATCAAGTGGCCGGCATCACTATTAGTTCTTTTCTGGCGCATTTATTAGTTAGTTGGATTTTTTTAAAAATAAATTTTTAAATGGGATTAAGGGAATATTATGTATTATAGAAATAAATAAATTTCAGCAAAGATAGGCTTCAAACTCAATATTGGAGGCCCGCCATGGAAGTGGCAACTGTCAATGGCATGGACTTAGGAGTAAGTTTAGGGTGAGAAGTTAAGGGTATGTTAGTCTTTTAGTGGTTAATTTTGTACCTATGAACAATTTTTAAAATGGCATGGACCTAGGAGTAAGTTTAAGGTGAGAAATGGACCTTTAAGTCACCCACTCATAAAACATCTCCTGATCATCCCATTTCAGATCATACATAATTCACAATGCAGGTATAATATACATATAAACTCAAATTAATCAACACAAATTTCACATTTCTTCCCATGGATTTAATCAATGAATCCCCTAATTTCAACATTCAATCGAAATTAAATCGCAGGTTTCCGGAATGGAATTCTTCTACAAGGCCAAGTCGGTCCGGCTCAAAAGCCACCACAATAAATACCTAACCGCGGATTCCGACGAAGAGAAGGTGATCCAGGACCGATCCGGCTCGTCCAAATCCGTGATCTGGACCGTCGAATTCGTGGAAGGCGTCGACAGCGTCGTGCGATTGAAGAGCTGTTACGGCCGGTACCTTAGGGCTATGGACGACGAGTATCTTCTCGGCGTAACGGGCCGGAAAGTCGTGCAAAGCCTCCCGAGAAAACTCGATTCGTCGGTCGAGTGGGAGCCGATAAGAGATGTTGGCACGACAGTTAAGCTCAAAACTAGGTATGGCAACTTTTTGCGGGCGAATGGGGGATTGCCGCCGTGGAGAAATTCAATCACTCATGATATTCCTCATAGGCATCGGGATTGGATTCTGTGGGAGGTTGATGTTATCGAGATTCAGCCCGATTCGCCTCCTAAAGTCTCGCGATCGGAGTCGTTGGACGAGGATTTGGATTCGTTCCAACTTCGCATCCCAAGTTATAAGGTTTGTTTCTTTTGTTGGAACGTTCTGCAGCGTCTCTTGTCCCTTGAAGGGATAGTTATTGTATGTATGGATTTGTCGACTCATTTAAGGGCGTTTGGTTCAAATTTTGAAATGGGGATGGTGAAAATGTTAGTGTTTTACTCTAATTGAGGATGAGAATGATGATGGAGGAGAAATGATTATAGGAGGGTAGGTAGTTAATCAACGTAGTAATTGTTAACTGATTTTGAGATTACTATAGAAATGTGAATTGATAATTTTTTGTCCTCATTAATCACCACATTACTTCATAGTATTCATTATCATGACGATTCTCATTGAAGAATTTTGAACCGAGCGCCCTTTAGTTAATTAGAAAGGGAAATTTGCAATTAAGCGAATGAGCAAATATGTAGAAATGATAACTAGATAGAGGGTCCAGTTTCTTCTCTGTCTAGACTAGGTCATAATGTGGCTTACTTGATTATAATATATACTTTAACGGGAGTGTTTGCAAGTGATTGTGCTTTTGAGGAAGTGATTGAAAATGAATAATGCTTGTTAAACATCAAGTTTCTAACTTAAAATCAGTCACTTTTTAAGTCCATATGCGACTGCTTCTCAGAATCAACAAAAAAGTGATTTATTAATCAGTTATAACAACACATAATCACCTTTACCAAAAAGTGATTTTTAATTAAGGGACGGTTGGTTCAAATTCTTCCATGAAAATGGAAATGATATGGTTAAGTAATGAATTACAATGAGAATGACAGTTGCATAGTATTTTGCTCTAATCTTGGGATAAGTGGAATGATTGAGGAGAAATTGTTATAGTAGAGGAGGTAGTTAATCAAAATGGGATGATGAAGGTGAATTGATCATCTTTTATTCTCCTCAAAGATGAAAGTGGAGACAAAAAACTTATTTTGGGTCTCGTTACATCATACAAAGTATGATGAAGGTGAATTGATCATCTTTTATTCACATTAATCACCATAATTACCCCCATGTTATTCCTATTACCATTCTCATTAAAGAATTTTGAACCAAGCACCCCCTAAACTCTTTCAAGAGTTTGCAAACACCGAATATAATTGCGAAAATGCAATGTGAGATGCTGCACAATTTGGCTATTGAAGAGCCGGCTTCTTTTCTCTCTCGATCATAATGTGGCTTTCTTGATTAGATATACTTCTATGGGTGTTTGCAAGGGATTGTGCTCAGTTTGCAAAATTTCTTTTATTTTTACCAAAATGTGTTTTTTTAAGTTCATCCAAGCACCGTGTATATATTATATGAGGTTAAGTGCTTATGGTTGGTGGTTTTGATGAACAGCATAGCCATTCATCATCGAATGATTCCCAGAGGAAATCTATAGATGGGAGGCTGATATATTACAACGTGGCGGATGATGATGGGAATTACAACGAGGACGAAGAGGGTTCTTTTGTGTTTAAAGGGCATGGATTGGAGGGGTTGTCTCAGAAGTTAGAAGAAGAAACAGGCATTGAGGACATAATTATTTGTTCTAAAAACATCGTCAATGGAAAGCTGTATCCACTTCGCTTGGCTTTACCTCCCAACAATGCAACTATGAATGTTGTCGTTGTTCCCCCGACGTCTAAAAGTTCGTATACTTCAATCTATTCTGCTTTGATGTTTCATATCATGTCATAACTAATGAAATCATTTAATCCACGTGATGTGCGTGATTTAAGATAATTGAATATAGAGCAACACTTGGGTGCACATTTTAGGGTTTAGTGAAAACGGCTAATACTGATTAACTAATAATTTTTTGTAAACGCATTTAAAATTGCACTTGAGTTCCGCGGTAGATCTGGTGCATATAAGTATTGCCTTGAATTAATAAGATGAAACAATAAATTGAAATAGGAGATCTGATGCCTTATTTATATCACTGACTTATGTTTCTTCTACTTTAATGGCCTTCTGTTAGTTTTCCCTTTGTTAGAAGATGTTGTTTAAGGCGCTAGATTCCTATTCTTATTTCATGTTTAATTTCATGTTTCATTACATGTCATGTGTATTAAATGACATCATCAATTATCACCAATTAAGATGTGAGGTGTACTAAAGTCAATGAAATACATATTGTATCAGAACATGGATTCCTAGTTGATTAAAAAACGATGGTTATACATTCTATGTTTATTTAGAGAATTAATTAGCTATGTTTCATTTATTAATCTTTTATTATTGTTTCGACAGTTGCACGTGATTTCTTACCCCCAAGTCCTACTACTTCTTCATGACTTTTGCGCCCGTCGTAAAGTATGATCAAAGTCATGATTTGCTCAGACGAAGATGGCTCAATGGTCTCTCGGATAATTTATTCGATACTTCAATTCTTTCATTGTGTGTACAAGGCTATTCATTGATTTGTATTGTAAGTAGCAGTTTTTCAGAACGAGTACTCAGTTTTCGTGTATAAAAACGTCCTTTTGTAGCTTTTGTTCATCTACGAGACTGACTGTACATGATTGTCTGTATTGTTCTGTATTAGCAAGGGAAAATGTATTATTTCATATATATGTTTGTACTTATGGATGACATTTGCGTTGAAGGCAAGTGAACAAGTTGTTTCAAATTTTGCCTGTTCTTCTACTTGTATGCAAATATTATCATGAATGTAAATATGATGATCTTAGACGTATTTATAGGCTATAGGTGTCCAGGAATGTAGTTATGTAGCTCTAATTTCTTGCATGTACAGTAGCTCGAACGTTGAAGTCAACCATAAGTAGTAAATTCATCTAACGCCTTTCTTGCATTATAAATTTATATATGTAGTGAATTTATCGAACACCTCAATGAATGGAATCCTTTCAAAAAAAAAAAAATTATATATTTTTAAAGTTTGCCAACAAAAAAAAAGTATACCAAAATTTATTTTGACTCATCCATAGAAAATAATTGAAATATATAAGTAGGAATATTAGTTCATATAAGAAACATTATTTGTTCATACAAAATAATATTAATTTGTATACTGAATAGTAATAGTTTTTTTTTTCAATATAAAATAAATATTTTTATTATATCATCGTATATTTTTCATCACATAAAGTAATACTCTTCAATAATTTATTTTTATGTTTTGGGAGAAATACAAGACACCTTTGATTAAAATTGAATTAAACGAGACAAGTAACAAAATTTACTTCTTCCTGTTCTTCGAAAATATTTTTTCTGAAAAGAGTATCTTCAGTTTCTAACTATCTTTCACATTAGAAATATTATTAGTTTCAATTTCCATAATTAAGAATCGCACTTCCCGCTATTCATTCATCTCCAAACTGGAGAAAACTGGAGCGAAAGATACAGGAGAAGTCTCTCTAAACTCTAAAGTCTAAACCCCTTCCTCGAGCAATTTATCATTTATCTGACAAAACCAGGAATCAGAATGAGCACTTTCCCGCGATTCGTCCTCCATACTCTATTCCTTTCCAAATTCTCTACGCTCTCCAGAAGTTCTGCTTCTTTTCTTCAATCAAACCGCAGACGAATGTATTTCGCAGTTGCGCTTTCGTTATCGACGAAGGTAGACATTTTTCTTTTCCTTAATGATTGTTTTAAATTAGGTTTGATTTTGAATGTGTGGAGTTTTTTTGTGTGTAGTCAGCTGAAGAAACGTTAGTGGTAGTAGGCGGTGGCGCAGCCGGAGTGTATGGAGCGATTAGAGCCAAAACTATCGCGCCTGAACTCAAAGTTGTTGTTATTGAGAAAGGGAAGCCTTTATCGAAGGTTTGTTGGCTTATACTAGTTTCTGGAGAAATTAATTTGATTTTATATGTGCTAGGGGCTTATTCCCTTCTCTGAATGCATTATTGCATTTTGCCAGGTTAAGATTTCTGGTGGTGGCCGATGTAATGTGACAAATGGTCATTGCAGTGATAATGTGGTAAGGACTTTATCTTCTAATGAAGTTTCAGTTGCAATTTAGTTAGATGGAAAAATGGTTGGCTGGGAAAAAATATACTGGAATATGCATGTGTATATGTTGTATATAAACTATTGTGTGGAAATTCCATGTGCCTGTGATGTGCTTCATCAGCTCTACTCATGATGGTCTTTATCATATTATACTGACGTTTGACTGTTTTTTGTATAATTTGCTGTAAATCTGTAATTATATTTTGTATTATGCTTTTTTTTTTTATCGGGCAAAGTTAGTTGTTAGTAGTTAGTATACACTAACTCACCAAGCACCCAAATACTCCACGAAATCACCAATCCACCTTATAACTCCTATAACTACAAATTCGTTTCCAAAGGGAATCGAACCTGGGTCTCCCACTCAAATGAGGAGCCCAGTTGTCAGGTGGGCTAAGCCCCCTGGTTGTATTATGCTTTTATTTAAACGATTAATTAGAGCTATTGACTATTGTACTAACTACGAACAACTGAGATCTGCACTCCAATCTGTTAAATTCCTTTCTATATGCCATGTTAAATAATTGCTATCTTAAAGTGACAAAGGTAGAATATGATTGTAGAGATTGTTATTCAAATGTAAAGGTATTATGACCTTCGTGCTGTTCTGTTTTCATTTATTTTAGCTTGATTTGATAGCAATGTATTTGAGAATAAAAAATTAATGCCTGTAAGCTTACTCCATGAGTTTGGTTCAAGGTTATTCTATCGTGATTCAGTTGTTTGGTGAGTGATACAAAAGCTAGCTTATGGGTGTGTGAAATACTAAGACTGACAGCTGACTTAGGTTCTGGCAGGAAAATATCCAAGAGGTAATAAAGAATTGCGAGGATCATTTTTCAATATGCATGGCCCAATTGATACCATCTCATGGTTTTCGGATCATGGAGTGGAACTTAAGGTAATATCAAAATTTCAATCCTCATAACTAAAATGTTCACGTTTTTGGTATATGATATCTCAGCCATAATTTTAATTTTCATCTTGTTCCTCAGACTGAGATAGATGGAAGAGTATTTCCGGTCAGTGACAGTTCATCTACCATAATAGATTGTCTATTGTCTGAAGCAAAGAAAAGAGGGGGTAGGTACTGTTCTCTATGCTCACTAAACCATTTCAGGATTTATTTTTTCCGTTTTTTGGTTGTAATTTTGGATCCCAATGTGCATCTAATGTCTGTATTGTGATGGAGAAACTGAACCTAGATGCAGTTATACCCTTTTTTAAAAGCATCAATAGCTGTTCCAAAACTCAGAACATGCTTTTATTGATGCTTTTAAATAATGAGTGTGTAGCTGTGTGCTTAGGGTAGCTTGTATTTCTTTAATTTCCATAATGTACCTACAAGCAATTAGGGTATGTTTGATTTGGGATTGATTAAGTGGATTTTAAAATCTGGATTTCATGATTTCATGGATTTCAAAATCCTGATAAATAGTGCTTCAGTATTATGTTTGTTTCGAGCTTTAAGTAGGGTAGGATTTAACTTTATCTAAAATTTATGTGTAAGATTGTGTGATGTATTATTATATTGTTGTTGATTGAAATTGTAATGATTGTGCAATGATAAAAGTGTTTATTGGAAGTTGTAAAAGTGAGATAAAAGGTGTGTAAAGCGATAAATATAAGGGGAGTGGGAACAGAAAAACCATATTTGTATTAATGGGTCATTGAAGACAGTTTGATGGAGAAAAATTGGTATTTTAGGATAAGATGTCTCCCAAAGTAGATCCAGATTTAAATTCCGAAAACCCCAATCAATTTTGTAATCTCAAATCACATACCCTTAATGCTGACTGCTTGTTTCTATCAGTTCTATTGCAGACTGGCAAAACTGTTACAAGTGCTTCGACAACTGGTGATGGCAAATTCTCCATCAAAGTTGAAAAACGCACAGTTGATTTTGTTGAGCATGTTGAAGCTAATTACTTACTGATTGCAAGTGGTAGTAGTGAGCAGGTTGCATCCAAGTTTCAGCCCTTCTGCTCGTTATTCTTTCTTATTCTCTTTATGTTAATCCTCTTTTTAACTTGTATCCATAATGTACCAGGGATATAAACTAGCTGCTCAACTTGGTCATTCTATTGTGAAACCTGTACCCAGTTTATTCACTTTCAAGATTGACGATTTTCAGTTAGTAGAATTGTCTGGGGTAATTCTCCTGTCTATATTTGCGCATATGATCTTATCAACTTTCAGAATTGGGAATATCTGTGTGTTTCCTTGAGTTCAGTATAGAGTTCTTATGCTAGAAATGGCCAATGATAACTAGATTTTTATCTGTTTGAAGAGAATGTTTTGTGGCCTTTTCTGTTCACAATATCAATATATCAACTTTAGAAGGAACTTTATCTTGTAAGTCATTGCACTCAAACTTGTTTTTCTCATCTTTCAACCACTCACATTTTCAAGGATGCATGCTCACCACCTATAATGTTTGTCCACATGGCTGGATTTATTGATATTGTAATTTTGTTATATGATTCGTTTGTATAATTGTATTCCAGTAGGATCCTTACACCATGTCTCAGGCATGCATCATGGGTGCATATAATTTCTATGAGTTGGTCTTATGTAAAACAGTTTTACGTGCTACTGATTCACAACTATCACTTTATAGTATAAAAACTAATACTTTTGAATGAAACAACTAATACTATTTAAACATACACACAAAATGTTAACCAGCTGCACAGTGGAACAGGTTTACATAAGACTTTGCCAATTTCTATTTTTCCTTTACCCTCTTTTAAAAAAAGGATCATATGGATATTGCAAACAATAAAGTTAGTTGCACTTTTTGTGGCATTTAGTTTCGTTAAATATACTGTTTAAACTGATTGAAGATGCTGCTCTGTTTCTTTTTAAAGGTAACTGTATTATTCTTCGCTTGCCTTTGAATAGTTTAGATACCCAGGTTACATTTCCCAAGGTGAGAGCAAAATTAAAGCTGGAAACTGTTCTGAAGAGCATACCTGAGCATACGCAGGCAAGAATTTCTGCTGCTATTTAGCATTTTAAGTGAGATAGGTGCTAATTTGATTATTTGAACAAAAGGTGGGCCCAATGTTGGTAACGCACTGGGGCTTTAGTGGGCCAGTGATTCTTCGGCTATCTGCATGGGGAGCACGTCATCTTTCAGATTCTGATTACAAAGGTCAGAAATGTAATTTTCTTCTTCCTCTCCCTTGTTTCAGGATTTTTTTATCTTAACAATTTTACACAAAACTCATTCAGGCTCACTTATTGTGGACTTTGTTCCTGATCTTCATGTTGAAGATTTGAAATCACAACTTATTCAACATAAGAATAAGTTTCCTGTAAGTTTTATCATCTAAGTCTTCTCTTTTGATACTTTATTTTGCTCCCCTATTAGATTTTTGCTTTATTATCTGTTAAGTGTTGTCCTGTAGAACAGTATAAGGGGAAAAGAAATTATATTTCAACTAACAAGGAGAGTTAATCTGATTTATTCGCGTTAACTGCAAAAAAAATTGATGATAAATGAATGCTGTAAATTCAAGAAGTTGCATTGTGGTCTTTGAGTCACAAATTGTTCAAAGGATTATCTTTGACAGACTTTGCTAGGAATTGGGCTTTTGCTTTTTAATGGTTTAGGATTGTCTTCTTGATTGTATCTTTGGTATTCCTCGTCCCTTATTTACTTCCAGTAATAAAATCTCTGTTTCTTATTAAAAATAAAGAAAAAGAAAACGTTGTTGCATTATAACTTCAGGTCTTGATTATAAAACCATTTCTTCCCCATTTTTACTTAAGGAAGTAAGCATTGTGTTTTTACTTAAGGAGAAGTGCGGTCCTGCAGCTGTTTGGGTAATTTCCTGTATCTAATCTCTGTCTCTCTCTCTCTCTCTGCATTTTCAGAAGCAAAAGGTTATAAATTCATTTCCTCCAGAATTTGGCATTGTGAAGAGATTTTGGAAATACATTTTAGAACGCGAGGTAGAATGGCTACCAGTCCACTAAAACTTGATTTGATGGATTTTCTCAGTTATTTTCTTTTGTTTGTTGTTGATATAGTTACTTACACAGGAATCAACTGGAGATCTTTTGTGGGCTTCTGCGTCTAACAACTTACTAGCATCAATTGCTTCTCGCTTGAAAAACTGTAGTTTCAAGGTGAAAGGAAAGGTATGATCTTGTGTATCATCTTTATCATTAACCGTTTTAATTTTCTATTACATGTTATAAATAAATTGGCACATTGCAATGAAGGGTCAATTCAAGGATGAATTTGTCACTGCTGGAGGTGTTCCATTGTCTGAGGTGCTCTCTCTCTCTCTCTCTCTCTCTCTCTCTGTTTATGTCATGGAATTTGATGTTGACCCTGCCTGGGATCTTTGTACAGATAACCCTGAATACCATGCAGAGTCGAGTCCAGTCACATTTATTCTTTGCTGGGGAGGTATAATCTCCTTAGATCGCCATATTCCTTTTTGCACCATTTGATGAGGGAACTGCACGCCAATCATCTTAAACAGATTGGATCAGTATTTTGCTTATGAAAGCTGATATATTGCAGATATTGAATATTGATGGTATAACTGGTGGCTTCAATTTCCAGGTAGACTTTCCATACATGGCGTTGGGAGATGAATTTTTTTCAATTATTGTATCACTTTGTATATCGCCTAAAGTGTATAGAATTAGGAGGTGGTATATATTTACTTTCTTTAGGACTTGTGCTTAAGTTATTTTTCCGTCCATATATACAGCTTACATTTAACATATGGTTTGGAATCGTGTAATGAGAAGGATGAGAGAATTGAAGCTGTTTCCTATGTTTACTCTTGGTGTTATCATGTTTGTCAAAACATGGATCATTTCTTTTTGACAATAGTGTTAAGAATGCAAGAAATAGACCTTCAAGTTTTACTTGGCCGATACAAGCATTAGTTCAACTGCTGCATTCTTTTCTTTTCTTTTCTATCTAGGTTTTGTGTTAATTTTTAATTGTTTGTTGGCAGAATGCTTGGTCGGGTGGATACATAGCTGGAACATGTATTGGAAAAATGGCAACAGCTAATGTGAAGGAGGGAGCGGTTTAATATTACTTGGCAATGAAGCATGTGAGATCATTTTTCTCACGCAAGATTTGTTGATAACTCAGAATTTTTATTTTTTAATCCATTTCTTTTTTCGTCTCCATTTTCAGCATGAAGATATTTTAATAATATTCTTGTGTACTATTGCGGTTTAAGTAAAATACTCGTTTAGTTGTTTTTATGGATAATTTTTTTTGTCCCAAAATAATTGCCATTTTGCGTTAGTATGCATAAATTAAGCAAATTTGTCATCCAACTTGTATTTTGTGATAGTGAATATAAATCCCAGTTATACCGTCCAATAGTGTATACATACATATATTTAGGAGCTCACCATAAATGCATATGTTTAATCTTATTACTGACTTGACAGATTTTTTGTCGTATGAGATGCTGTCTTTATATTATATTATTCCATTCAGGTTGAAGAGATCGAAGTGCTATGCCCCACCCAAGTCCGAACAGCTGGGACCAGAAATTGTGCATGAAATTGTAAAATTAGATAAAACACCACACATGACTTGGCCTTGTCAAACCTTTAAAAATAAGCTTGATCAAACATTTCTATAAATCTCAGAGTCAGCTATATCAACGTAGTAGTTATTATTGCACTTGCATGATGCAATCATGCAAAAATTCCCCATCAATTATTCGTTTGTAATGAAGGGAACTTACACTGATATACAACCTATAGATTACTCTTATTTTAAGATATAATACCTTTTGAAATTTTATTTTTAGTTACAAAAATTGAGTTAAAATGTCTTAATTGTCCTTGCATTAGCAATAATGTGCAGAAATAATGGGCATGTGCAGTTATAAAATCTGATATTTTTTTGTTGTCCGCTGACATTAGCTCTGATAATGTCTGAATTGTACTTTCTAAATTACTTTTTTTCTCCCATCTCGTAATAAATTGCACATATGTTATAATTTTGCACATTCATAATTTAAAATGTGCAAATTTTAAAATTTTGTAAGATGTGATAATTTGAGATGATTTGAAAAAGATAACGATATATCTAAAATTTAGAAAATTTATTAATTGTTATGCCCATCCTCTGATATAGACTCTACAGAAGTACTTAATAAATTACGACATTAGTTGAATAAAAACGTCAACGAAAAAAGTTGAATAAAACGTTAAAAATGGCAGGGTTTATCGTTGAATTATCATTTATTATGTGTCAACCAAAAATTATCATTTATTTATACAAAAAACTTTTCTTTGTTTAAAAATATAAAACATTTTTTTTGCGGTGATTATTTTTAATACATAAAAGTGATAGTTTTTTATACATAAATCAATTTTGAAAAAATTTTTTATAACGATCAAAACGAATGTTCATCCAAGTAATGATGAAAATCTTAAATAATCGAGTTAAATCGCATTTAACTTTGGTACATATAAGTGTTTTTGTCTAACTCAAATTAAATAAAGGACTTATTAGGATCTATCTTGATTGTCCAGTCAATGGTCCACTTTCCAAAATTGTGCCATGTGGTTCTTCAAAAATCAAGTGCGTTATCTCAATTATCACCTGCGCACCAAAATATTGACCACAATCACATAAATAATAAAATTTCATTTTATAGTTGTTGAAAAATAAGCTAAACCTGCAAAAAATAGCAAACACTTGATTAGTATTATTATGCGCTTTCGTCCCAACCTAACGATAAAGTTCTCATTATTTTTGTCCCAAACTTAATGGTAAAATTACTTACACATTTTATCACATAACATATTAATAAACAATTCTTTCTACTCTCAATTACCCATCATTTTACCATTTTATCATATAAAATACTAATAAATAATTCTTCTTACCCCACAACTTTATCATTTTATTACTTTTTTTTAAATCTTTATGAGCAGTGTTAGAATATTTATTTTTTATTAAAAGAGAGAAAAAAGTAATATTTATTCGCGGCAGGCAAAGTAGACTAAAAGAGAAGTCTTTTTTCTTCTATCAGCATGCACTGGCTACTAGTTCCAAATTTCCAATCAAATGACATCTTCAAAATTTTAGTTTGGAGAAAACTGAATTTGCATATATCAATGAAGATTATAAAACTTTATTGTAAAGGATTTTGATTGATTTTTGGCATTATATGAATCAATTATATGTTTCTCTCGATTGGTAATGCAAAGTGGGGTGATTCATTCGCGGTGAATGTGTGTGTGTGTTTTTTTTTTATATTGATCGAGACACGCTGAAAATATATAATATTTACAAGTTCTCATTACGTCCATTCACACTCTAAAGTGACAATCATTAAAAGAACTACTGGCAAATAATGTAATGGGAATTTTAGATGAAGCCATCAGTATGAGGCAATTATAAAAGTTAATATAAATTGATGCTTAGTACTCAATTCATGTAGGAAGTGACCTAATTTGATGATTATTCACAACCACCATATTCTCAACTTTTTAATGCATATTACTCAAAAAAATCAAAACAAATCGAATTATACTTTTAATTAAAACAAGAAAAAATTTCAAAAAATGGTTTTGTAAAGGGAAAAGTTCCCATCCCACCATGTCCCTCGTCTTTTTTCTATACGAAGAATGTGATCACTAAACTCCATGTAACACAAATATCTTGTAATAAATTACTAAAAATTGAATAATAAAAAAGAAAAATATCCGAAATCTAATTTCTCCCGTCACAAGGAAAAAAAGAAAAAGATAAGGACACACCCCTTTTTGCAGTTTTTAATTTAATTTAATGTATTTGGTGAAAAAAGGGCAAAAAGAAACAAATATAAAAGACAGTAGAGCTTAACTACGATGGACAATGACACATGCACGCCATATAACAATCCAGCAAATCCGTCCTTTTTCATGCTCCCAAACACTCCTCAATCCCCTTTTTTGTATATCCCAGAATCATAACCACTCTCTCTCAACCACTTTCTCTCTCTTCTCGTTTTTGGTTGCGGAAAAGTTCGCAGCCTTTTTCTTTGCGTTTTCTCGTGTTTGTTGACTGCTTGCTGAGCAACGGAGTTCGCCAATCCTAGTTACGGCTATTTTCGCTGGTAACAAATATCGTGCTTATTTATCGCTCTTTTGATGTTTTTTAATTATTGTGGACGTAAGTGAATGAATGCGGATGCTCTGTGTTTTCAACTGGTTGAATTTTGTGCAGGAAGGAAGAGAAAGGCGTGATTTATCTTATTTTCTTAGTTGAAAGATGGAAATGGAGGGGGAAGCGGATGGTTTGAGTAGGAAGATAACTGTAGGAGTGTGTGTTATGGAAAAGAAGGTGAAATGCGGCTCCGAGGTTCTGTAACTTTTGTTTTCCGTTTTCACTTCACTCAACCATGCACCATTGGTCGTATTACAATCGACGGAGTACTGATTTTCGTTTGGTTTTTTTTTTCTTTCCATTTTTTTGTTTTTCTTCTGTGGCTGTTTGAATTGTTTAGGCCGCCTCGGCGCCGATGTTGGAAATTTTGGATAGACTAGAGGCTTTTGGTGAATTTGAGGTAATTATTGGGCAATTTTTGGTCAATATAGCCGATTATATATCTGTACTAGTGATTAGCGTGCAATTAGCGGTTTGATGTCTGCTGTGCTTTTGGTAATGTGAAATAACTTGATTGAGTGGTGCAGATAGTGTATTTCGGGGACAAAGTAATCCTTGAAGAGCCTATTGAGAGGTAAATTTTCTTTTATTGGAATATTTCATAATTCATATTGGTGTAATTAACTGATTACGATTGTTATGTTTTTTTTATTTCTTCTATTTGTGAGATCGTTCTAAATTTTTTGAGTTGCCTAACTGTAAACTGATGCATTTTTCAATAATTGATGATCTTAAATTACAGCTGGCCTATATGCGAATGCCTCATCGCTTTCTATTCCAGCGGCTATCCTCTGCAGAGAGCTGAAGCATATGCTGCACTAAGAAAGTAAGATTGCATCTAATTTTTCGTTTTAATTGCATCAGCACAATTATATTTTAGACTCGCATCTGGCAATCCAGAGTTGGCATAACCACAAGCACATCGTCAATATGTGATCAACCCCATGATCATATAATCACCATTTTATGATTTGCATGAAATATTGATGTAGCTTTTGGAACTAGAATCTATATGCATCATTATATTTCTTTTGTCTAAAGATTTTGAACCTAGAATGCATCCTTGTGCGAAAGCTGGAACTTTTTCGTTTTGGATATATTTATGTGCTAGGTTATACATGGTCTTGCCTTTTCTGTTCTCGTAGAAAACCATCTATGATGCTGCTTTATGACTTTATTTGCCAGGCCCTTCCTCGTAAATGAATTGGAACAACAACGACTTCTTCACGATCGAAGGAAAGTGTACGAGGTTTGCATCTTTAAGTCTTCTAAAGAAATATAACCAAGAGTCCTTATTATTTATCATCTGTTTCTTTTCATTCCTTTAACTTCCCGGTACATGCCAATACATATAGTTCGAGAGACTAAGTGTTGAACAAAACTTACGTGGTTGGAGCATTAGGGGAGCTTGCTTGTAATTTTCCCTTACTTTACTTTATCCTATAGAAACCACACTACTATTTGTGTAAAAGTGGCACTTACATTTGCTGTTCTCAAAATATTTTCAAATTGCCTCTTACGAATTATCAAATCTTCCTGTCAATTTTTTTTTCATTATTTTAATCTTAGATTTGACTTTTATTTATCTATCTTAAAATATAGTTTTCATTATTCTTATTTTATGCACAGAACAATAAGATGTATATCTGTTGAAATGAAATATTTCGCTGTGTTTATTATCTATCTGTTTTTTTTTTTAATCTGGCATTGACTTTGTAGTTATCATGTCAAGAGAAATTACATTTACAATTTCATTATGTATGGAAATTTTATTTCCTTCATCAATGCCCTTCTGTTGTGCGGGTTCTAATGTCGGTATGATGGTCATTCTAGCGGCTCGAAATGTATGGAATTCCTGTTCCGAGATATGCTCTAGTTAACCGGGATTATCCAAATCAAGACCTGGATTATTTTATTGAGGAGGAAGATTTTGTTGAGGTCCATGGGAACCGATTTTGGAAGCCATTTGTCGAAAAGCCTGTTGATGGTAAACTATCTATTAAATATATATGTTATATGTTGGTTGAATGTCCTGGAGCCTTTTGGTTGTAATGGTTTGGCGTGTTTATGCAATTCTCCAAAACTCAGGATGTCATTTTTGCACCCAGCTTGCGAATTTCTAAATTTGATGTTAGTTTTCACTTAAAAGTGCACTGCCTTCTGTAATTACGACTTGGAAAATCTATGGAATTTGAAAATCCCTCCAGTCCACATTGTTTCAACTTTCAAGATGATGTAATTTAACCTAAACTTGCACCTATTGGCTGTTTAAGGAATGATTATGTACCGATAAAGAGCGAGGTATGAGGTTGAAAGCAGAATGCATGGTTGTATCTTATCATGCCTAACAGTTGTCTTTCGGCTTCTATATTGAAAAATGAGTTTGCTTACTTTCATGGCATGTTGATGGGCTGATAGCATGTTGAATATCTGTAGTGTGAAGTTTGACATGTTCAGAGATGTTCAATATGGTGGACAGTTGTTTAAATACTAAAATATGAAAAGGAAATAAGAAATAGGAGATATGATGCTGGTAACTTAAAGATTGCTTAACATCTCTGTTCTGCTATCATCATTTATCAACCTCTTTTACAATGAGGACACATTATGCCATTCAATATTTATACATGATGAAATGTTGAGGTGGAAATTTCCAGATGTGTCCTAGAAATTACAATGCGGCAAAAAATTTAGTTATAGAGGAACTAGGAAACGTGAGGGAGTTACTCATAATTTAATTTTTATATCTGTATTATAAATATATAGAATTGCTGTAGACTTTCTGATTTAGGGCAGAGTTCTTTACTTTTTCTTGTGTATACTCCATAAGAATTACAGAACTATCGTTACTTTACATTTGTTTCCTGGAGAAAATTTACTCAAATCTTTTAAAAATTGGATTTATTGTATTTACATTTAATAAATGTACGGTTGCACGCATGATTAATGCTAATTAGACACCATACTTGAACTTCTCTTTGACAAAATCATGAACATGTGAATCTGCTTTTGCCTTCTATTATTTATTCAAATCTTGTTTCTCTTTCTTTTGTTCCTCTGCCTTCCTAAGCTTATTACGAATCTGAAGTTGTCAGCTAAGTGGCAGCAAGTTTCTCTTACAATTTATTCTAGAGATGCGCTGATTTTCATGTTCTGTTTTTTGAAGGTGATAATCACAGTATAATGATATATTACCCTAGTTCAGCTGGTGGGGGGATGAAGGAGTTGTTCCGAAAGGTGAGAGATTCAATGGATCTGTAATTTCACTAGTTTCAAGACTTCACTATGGCCATTAGAATTTTTCTCAGTAATCATTATCATGTCTCTCAGTCTTTCTAAACACTTTGCGCAGTTTATATACTATAATGATGCTTTGTCTTCAACTGGTTATATAATTTAAAAATATCTGATCCTACACCGGTTATTTGGAGAAGTTGTGACTTATATAATCTATTGGACTTTGCGAAACAAACCATGACCTTAATTATTGGTATATACCCCTGACTAGGAATCTGTTGGTGTGTTGATGAGTGCTATATATCGTTGATTTTATTAGTTTTAATAGTTACCAAATTTATCTGTTTTACTTAGCTCTCGTAGTTTATTTTTGATAAGAAACTTTGTGCTCGTTGTATAATTGTATTTTGCCTTTCTCTCAGGTCGGTAACCGCTCGAGTGACTTTCATCCTGAGGTCAGAAGGGTGAGGCGTGAAGGGTCTTACATATATGAGGAATTCATGCCCACTGGGGGAACAGACGTGAAGGTTGTTTGATGTGCTTTGTGATGTTCAGTGAATAAATATTTGTGAAACTGTTAACAAGTACTTTTAGATATATCCAGAGAAGTTGGAAGTCTTTTTTATTGGACTTCTGATTCTTTGAACTTTATCCTGTCATTCCTCTTCTGCAAGCACGTGCAGATCCCTTTCTTCTTCTAGTTAAGTAGAAAAATATTGACAGAAAAAAAAAAGGAAACAAGGAAAGAGGTCAAGAGAAACCAGTGTTTTGAACTTTTTTATAATCGTACATTAGATATTATTTTGTTGATGACGTTTGAAATTCTGCAGAGATATTCACATCTTATTTGATAAAAAGACAATTTTGATTTCTTTTTGGCTTGTAGGTTTACACGGTGGGCCCTGAATATGCTCATGCAGAGGCAAGGAAATCTCCTGTAGTTGATGGTGTTGTAATGAGAAATCCTGATGGTAAAGAGGTAAGTAATTCATACATGTATCAGCTAAAAACTTTGATAATGATTCCATGCATTTGAGTATTCCTGACTTTCTAGGTTATTAAAAATCGAAGTGAAGCTTGTCGTTTATGTAATTTATTTGTGTAAAGATCTTGGCATTTAAGGAAATGTGAGTGCATTATGTACTCTAGCTGTGGGTATAACTGATCTGCATCTTTCTGCATGTATAGTTCAATAAACATTACTTACCTGCTCTCTCTTTAATTTTCCTTACATTTCTATGAGCTAATAGCAGAAGGAAAAACTAATATCAATGTTTGATTCCTCTCTAGTTTGTTACTTTCAGGCTTCCAGAAAGCACACTGGGCATGTGAATGTCCATTCTTCTGCTCTCTCTTTGATTTTCCCTTGCGTATGCATAAATATTTATTACAATAATAATTTATGTTTGAATATACTGTGCGAATTGCATTGCTGTAACAACTAACAAAACAACCACACTTAGTTTTCATCTCTCTTATATGCATACTCCAAAATGTGCTTCAAGGTTTTCATTGGTGAACATCTTTAGCTCAAATAACTGTATTCATTATCATCAATTTGAATTACCTGCCTTTATTAGCTTAATATTTGCTTTCTCTCCAGGTCAGATATCCTGTCCTGCTTACTCCGACTGAGAAGCAAATGGCAAGAGAGGTGTGCGTTGCATTTAGGCAAGCTGTAAGTCAAAATGAAACTTCAAATGTGCCTTTCACTTTGTAATGTCGTTTATTTGTTTCTCTTTGCATACTTTATTATGTGAATCAACAAAAAGTAGTTATCAGTAACTGAGCTCACTTTTGCGGCTTCCCTTCCTCCCTCACTTTTGGAAAACATTTGGACTTTTTGGACAGGCTATAATTGGAGATGTGGCAGCCGGATAATTCAGACTTTGCAAATATTTTTTCTTGGGTACCAGTCATAGTTATATTTTGTCTGATGCTGTTGCACCAACTATTTGCATCCATACTCACAGAGTTTTTTTCTAAAATTTTCATCTGGAAATTTTTTATGCTTCCCTTGAACCAATTTTGGATCGAGTTTAGGCTTTGGATCTTATGGAGTGGCAATTGATCTCAGTGCATATAACTTACTGATTAAGAATATATTGAGAGAATCCAGGTTGTTACTTTGTTAACTCACAGCTCGTTTGTTGAGTACATTTGCTTGTAGGATTTATGCATGTTAACAAGGCAATTTTCAACGGAGAGCTACTGTGGCCATGTAGTAGGAAATGAATTATTTACATTTATGACATGTTGTACAGGTTTGTGGGTTTGATCTTCTGCGTTGCGAGGGACGATCCTATGTCTGTGATGTCAATGGATGGAGCTTTGTTAAGAACTCTTACAAGTAATATTTTCTTGTTGATGCTTTTTTCTTCTGTGATTGTTTGATTTCATCTGGGTTATTAAATGGATATTGATTAGGATGCACTTGTGTTCGTCTCTTTTGAGAATACTTTTATAAGCTATAGTTTTATTTGTTTATGGACTGAGATTGAATTATATAATTGCACACACTCTCGTTAACCTGATGTTTCCTTCAATTGTTTTCTTCTGTTCCTTTTCAAATTTCCTAGTTCATTTATCTTTCTGAGCTTTAGTTGTTTTTTCATCACAGGTATTATGATGATGCTGCTTGTGTGATGAGGAAGATGTTTCTCAATGCAAAAGCTCCACACCTTTCTTCAACAATTCCTCCAATTCTGCCATGGAAAGTCAACGAGCCAGTTCAGCAATCTGAAGGACTAACACGACAAGGAAGTGGGATAATCGGGACACTTGGGCATTCTGAAGAGCTACGTTGTGTGATTGCTGTTATTCGTCAGTAAGATATCACCTTTGTAATTTTTCTATTCGTTTTCCAATGGTTTTTGAGACTCTCTTGAGATATTATTTTGTGCTTGCAGTGGTGATAGAACTCCAAAGCAGAAAGTGAAATTGAAAGTTACTGAAGAAAAGCTTTTAAACTTGATGTTAAAATATAATGGGGGAAGACCTAGAGCAGAGGTAATATTAATACTTTGATATTCTCCTTGCTTCACTATAGTCAGCATTATGTACAATTAATGTTTCAACTTGTTTACATCTCTTTTACACTTCTGCAGACAAAGCTGAAAAGTGCGGTTCAGTTGCAAGATCTTTTGGATGCAACACGAATTTTAGTACCTCGTATAAGGTTGGGACGCTTCTCAATTCAGTTCCTTTAAACTAATTTACTTGTGAATATGCTTGTCCTTCTCAACCAGCATTGACTCGCCTCTTTGATCGTATAAGAGAATAGTACTTTTGGCATGATTTTAACTAGGTTATGTGGAAGAAAATTAAGTTGTGCGATTTATCTACATGTTCAATTTGTGTAAATTCACTCTGTGCTGATGATTAAATTGTCATCCAGACCTGGTCGCGAAAGTGATAGTGAAGCTGAAGATATTGAACATGCTGAAAAGCTTCGCCAAGTGAAAGCTGTGCTTGAGGAGGTCAATTAAATAATATTTCTACCTTTTGCCCGTTTTGGGTCATTTAAGTTGGTTCAACTTTATTCCTGTGGTCCTTTGCCACTTAATCATCTATAGCCTATAGATATACAAAGTTAAAAAACAAAGTAGATCTACCAATTACAAAAAATTGACCTGGTTATCTGTTTGATGGGAATGCTTCTGTTTCATTTAATCCAATGCAAAAAGTTTTGTTTCAAGTAAGATATTCTGAATTTGTTATGCCAAAGATATTCAGATATGCTGAAACAGGTGAGAGTTAGATACGCATGTGCCTTTGAGAGCTAAAGCCTTATCTCTGTATCAGACTGCCAGAATCTCTCTCCCCGCTGCAGTACTTAATTGTCAGTAACTACTGAATTATATTTGAACTTTTAGGTACAAATTAGGTAGTCATGACTCTTCCTTAGAATGGAAGATGGGGATCTGTAGGATTTGGGAGATCTCCAACCTAGTAGTCCAGTTGGCCACCAAAAGAACAACCACCAAATAATATTTATCTGGCTGACCCCATTTTTATTGTTAAGAATTAATCCATAAAAGTGGGGCCCTACATGTGTTTATGTTTTGGTTTGTCTTTGCCCAAGTAAATCAATAGTACTATATTCCAAAACTTAAAGCTTCTGGTATTGGACCTTTGTTTCTTTCATCCAGGGACGGACCCAGGAATTTCACCGAGGGGGGCCCAATTTATAACATAGTGTAGCTAAATGCACTTTCGAATTTTTATATATTTTTGAAAATTATTTAAACTAAAAATCTTTATATTAACAGAGTCAAATACATTTATATGTATATTTAAAATGTGAATTGTACATATTTCTTTTTCTATTTCGCTACCCCTTCCTCACCTAAATGATAATAAGAAAATTTATATTTGAAAAGAAGAGATACTTTAAATTAACCAAAAACTCTAACCTCATCAAGTTAACAATAAATAAGTAATAAAGACAACAGAAGGTATTATATGTATCACGTTCATCGTATACCACTATTACTATTATTGTAAAGATCAACATTTTATTTGTAGAGTGTTGATTTTTACAAGTATTAGTAATAGTGGTGTACGGTGAACATGATGCGCATAATACTTTGTCTAAAGACAAACACTCGTATGAGACAATTTCATACATGAGATATGATACAACCTAACACAAATACGATTCATCCTTTCAAAATATTAAAGCGTTAATACTCAATTTATGCTCCGTCTCATGGTGAGACCGTCTCACGCAAGTGTGTCTTAATTATAAAAAAATATATATATATATAAAAAAAATTCAAGTGGGGCCAGGGGGGCCCAGTGACCCCCTTCGCCCCTATGTATGTCCGCCCTTGCTTTCATCTAATGATAATATTTATCTCACGTTATACATTTGCTTTTCCAGGGATTTCTTGGAAATGGTTAGTTTGTTTAATATGATTATTTATGTTTTGGTGTCCAGGGGGGGCATTTCTCTGGCATATACAGAAAGGTCCAACTTAAACCATTAAAATGGGTCAAGGTTCCAAAAGCTAATGGTGAAGGAGAAGAAGAACGACCCACTGAGGCCCTGATGGTTCTTAAATACGGTGGTGTTCTTACTCATGCTGGGAGAAAGCAGGTCATAATTCTGTCATATCATGCATATTGATCTCCATATTCTTTGGTCTGTTAAATAATTCTAGGATATTCATAGTAATGAGACAGTAAAGACTTTCTGATTAGCTTATTTTATCACAATATTATGCGTTCTTTTTGCAGGCTGAAGAACTGGGCAGGTACTTTCGGAATAATATGTATCCAGGTTAGCAGTTGGCTTTAACAAGATCTAATAGTGAGCTTTGTGACCTAATCTAGCCTTTGATTGAAAACTTGGTTTGCTAAACCTCTTGCATATCATTTAAGGGTTAAAATTTATGCAATTTTGAATGTCTGAACACACAGTGAATCCATGTCTACTCTAAGTAGCTTGTTTAGCTTTCAATCCTTTCCTTCTCATATTGCATTTAAGTATGTGCAGTCAAGATTTTCTCTTCATATGTCATTTCTCTGTTGAATTTTTTATGTTGTTTTTCACATCCTGTTCATTTTGCACTTGAACCTGGTTGCATTGTTTTTTCTCTTTTTTGAACTTCGTAGCGATTTCTCTGTGTACGCCACTTCTTTCAGGATATGTATGATTTGGGATTTAGTGGATTTCAAAATCCTGATAAATAGTAATGGTGTGTGTTTGTTTTGAGATTTAAGTTGGGTAAGATTTAACTTTATGTAAAATTGATGTGCAAAAGTGTGTGATATTGTATTATTATAATATTATTGATTGTTGATTGCAACTGTAATGATTGAACGAATGTGTAATGATTAGAATATTTTATTGGAAGTTCTATAAGTTTTTTTTTTTTTGCGAGAAGTGATAAATAAAGAATGGGAATAAAAAAAAAATCATATTTGCATTAATGGGTAATTGGGGAGAGTGAGATGAAGAAAAAATGGTGTGTGTAGGGTTTATAGGTATTTGTAGGGTAAGATGTATTGCGTTTTTTGAATTCTAAAATCCCAAAGTAGAACCGGATTTAGATTTCGAAATCCCAAATCTGGTTTTGTAATCCCAAAAACATACCCATATTTATTAATTTAGTTTAAGTTTCTTTATGCTTCCATCTCAGGTGAAGGTACTGGCTTGCTTCGGCTCCACAGCACATATCGTCATGACCTAAAAATATACAGTTCAGATGAAGGCCGTGTTCAGGTTATGCTTCCAAATATAGTTGGTGTATTAAATGAATCCATAAGCTCTGTTCTGTGGATGGTATCTTATCGCTATATATATTTGGGATAGTTTTATGGGTGTTGCAAATTCCATCCTAGCTGTATGATGACGAGTCATCCAATTTTAACATACTTCTCTTACTATTCGCAGATGTCAGCAGCTGCTTTTGCTAAAGGCCTTCTTGACTTGGAAGGACAATTGACGCCTATTTTGGTTGGTAACCATTAATATCTCCTATTGTTCACTACTTCACTTGTTTTTTAAGGTGATCTTCACTTTTTTTATTTTTTTTCAACTTTTTTAAGGTTTCACTTGTTAGCAAGGACTCCTCAATGTTGGATGGGCTTGATAATGCCAGTATTGAGATCAAAGAAGCTAAGGTTTGTCTCATGAGCTACATTTGGCTGTTTAAGCCATGCTATAGGAAGTTCGGAAACATGGTTGAAGATGCATGCAGTTGACTTACTACATTTTTTTTTTTCAATTTCCTTGTGCCTACAAGTATATAATTTAATAAAAAGAAAGTAGAAAATATGCTTGAATGAAAATGAGTACCACTTCCTTAAAATCCTTTAAAAACTGAAATTGGGGTACAAGTCGTCCTATTAAAATCATATTATATTATATATATATTTTTAATTTGCTCTACCTTTAAGTTTTATTATCATATTCACTTACTACTGATATTTTGTTTTGATTAAATAAAAGAGAAGAAATTTCAGTTGAATTTACTAATGATTCAGTTTGAGCTGGCTGGAGGGACTTCAAGAGTCTCACGTTATTGCTATATATCCTGATGCTATTTGTTGTGTACAGTCTCCAACTTGATACACTATTTTCTTAGCTTAGTATTATGCAGCTGCTGTCTGTTTAATTAAGCCCTTTGAAATCTATGGGCTTTATTTAGCATGAAATGTTTTTATTCTTCTGTCGTATTCAATTTTTGTTATGTTCTTGTGAAGCTATCTGCTTTTACTTTACCCAGCCGAAGAAAGATAACCTTCAGTGCTTGGTTTTTTTCGTACTTTATATCATTAATGTTTCAATTATCAAATCTTGAAAGGCACCTCCCAAAAAATGATAACAGTCGTAAACATATTTGTTTTTTACTTCCTTGTCGTATCTGTTTGGTGTACGCACTAATTATGAAGCTTAGCTACATCTCTGAGAATATTAGTCTTGGGAGAATCAAACTTGTCAAAAATGATCTAGTCTTAAAAATTTTATGCTATTTTTCATCAACTTCGTGTGTTGATATCTTTTCCCCAGGCCAGGTTAAATGAGATTATAACATCTGGCACAAAGGCTGTTCATAACAGTAACTTGCCAGAGAAACCGTGGATGGTTGATGGAGCTGGACTTCCTCCAAATGCCTCTGAAATTTTACCCAAACTGGTAAATATCTGCTAATTTCCTGGATAAATGATTTACAGCATTTGCTAATACTACACATGTCTTCCTTTGTCAAGTATGTTCTTTCAATTACGCTAATCAACATGTACTCCTTTTTAAAAGCGGTTTTTTAAAATCTAGGGAATTTTGAAATCCTGATAAATAGTAAGATGTGTTTGTTTTGGGTTTTGAGTAGGTTGAGATATAAATTTATGCCAAATCAACGTGTAAGAGTGAATGAAGTTGTATTATTATATTATTGCTGAGAGTGTGATTGAAATGATTGCATGATGTAAATTAATTTAAATATATTATTGAAGGAGAGAGAATTGATTGTATTGGAGAGCGTGATACTAGGTTTAAGGTGTTGTGGTGGTGGTTTTTTAAATCTGGTTTTGAAAATTCCTAACTAGAACCGGTTTTAAATTTCAAAATCAAAATCCTGGTTTTAAAACCCAAATTAAACGTCACCTTATGGATTTTAATTTGTTTATCATGACCACTTTCAGGTCAAATTAACAAAGAAAGTGACTGAACAAGCAAGACTTCTAGCCATGGACGGAGATGAGGAGCTTGCGGAGACAAGTACATATGATATAATTCCTCCATATGATCAAGCTAGGGCTCTTGGTAAGACTAATATAGACGTTGACCGCATTGCTGCTGGTTTACCTTGTGGTAGTGAAGGATTTCTTCTCATGTTTGCTCGATGGAGAAAACTTGAGCGCGATTTGTATAATGAACGCAAAATGTAAGTCATCTCGTACCATTTCCTTTATTTACTTTGCCACAAGAGTCTTAACACCAGTTGCACAGTGCAACTATACACAACTACTACTTTTTTATGAAAATAACCAATTTTGTTCAGTGAAAACATGTAATACAGACCAACTAATACCTTTAAGTAAAACAACTAATATCATTTAAAAATGCACTTGAGTTGCATGATGCTTCTTTGTAGACTCAAGTTTAACCTTTTTAATAAACGAGCTGGGTCTGAAAGCCTATCAAAGCCTCTTTAAGCCCATTTCACCTTATATATCAAATCTAAAGTAATTTATTAATGTTGTGATGTTAATATGAGTTTGTTTTGTTTTATTTTTAACGAGATTTTAAGGTTTATTGATGGTTAACTTTATTTAATTGAATAGTAGTTTAAAAATATATTATTTTATTTTATATTATTTATTATATAATTTTTTTTATATAAAAAATAGTTAATGAATACATAATATTTTAAATTGGATAACATATATATGTAGACTTAAACGAGACAGCCTGTTGACCAAAGGCTTTCATAAAGGCATAGGTAAATAGGTTTTGAAAAAAGCCTAGGCCTGACTTGTTTATTATAAAGGCCGAACTGACTTTAGTAGGCTGGGGCCCTGTTGGGTAGCCTGGCCTGTTCACACCCCTATGCGCCTGGTGCATACAAGACTTTGTCTTGCCACACTTAATAGAATTTCCACAATTCAATTTTCATCTCAGATTTGGTAGACTGTGTCTTCAGGAATTTTGACTAACTTAATTTCAAAAAATTGCAGGCGGTTTGACATTACTCAAATTCCTGATGTTTATGACTCTTGCAAGTAAGGATATAATATTATTTTTTGGTAATTTGATGTTGCTATAATATCTTACATATGAATAGGTTTTTTCATCCCCATTTTTCATTCACAAGGAATAATGAAGTCTTGTGCTTGTGATGTGTGCTGAAATTTCATTCAGTTTCTCTTTTGGATAGGCTTTAATGAGAGGAGAGGACGTTGAAGGTGGGGTAGAGGGGATACTATATTGATTATGTAAATACGCCTGTGCTTTCATTTTGTCCATTAAATAAACCACGTATGCATATTACAGGATGTTTGACCTGTGAATGTATAGCTAGAGAGAAGACTAATATCACGCCCTTGCTGTTCTGATTAGTCTTAATTCTACCTTCCCCTTTTACAGGTATGATATCTTGCACAACGTACATCTGAATCTAGAAGGCTTGGATGAACTCTTTAAAGTTGCTCAGGTATGAAAGCCATTTTTTTTAATATTCCTGTTCTGTTCAGGGTTTAATTCCACTCCCTCACCTCATCAGAAAAAGAAACGAGAGAAATCTTATCTTTTTCATTTCTCCCTTTTAGACCCTCTTTCATGTCAATGCAAGGGCAAAAGCATTTGTATTTGGGGCTTGGGTAGTTGCTCATGCTTTGTATTATGTTGCTCCTTTTTCCTTCAGTTACTTGCAGATGGCGTTATTCCAAATGAGTACGGGATCAACCCGAAGCAAAAACTAAAAATTGGGTCAAAGGTAATAGTCTGCAATATGTTCTCCATTTTAGTCAAGTCATAGTTTCCATCACATCTGCCACAGTTTCCTCAAATTATATTCAACTCTGGATGCAAAGTAGTTTGGAAGATGAACTTACAATGAGTTTGAAGTTACATTGTATTACCATTAGAACTAGAACTTGGTTATTTCACTATCAATTGACAAAAAGTCTGGTAGGGCAGTTACTTATATGGTTCAACAGTTAGATAAACAGAGTTCTCTATTTACCTGAAAGTGGTATTTTATCTTGTATTTTGTCATCCACAGTATCAAGTTACGTAAGTTCGTACAAACCTTGTTTTATGAAATCTCAGATTGCACGCCGCCTGTTGGGGAAAATCTTGATTGATCTGAGAAATACACGCGAAGAAGCAATCAGCGTTGCAGAATTAAAGAGTAACCAAGACAATAGTCCAGCTGTCCCAAGCACTGGAAAGGAAGATACAGATTACCATTCAAAGTCTCACAGTAAAACTGATGGTTTAAGAAGAAATAGTTTTACCAGTGACATGTCAATGGATCAAGATGAAGATGATGACAAAGAAATTAAATACCGATTGGACCCAAAGTAAATTTTCCTTGATCACATGCACATCCTTGATGTTTACTGATTAGAATTGGATCATTAATGATTTTATCAAATTATTTTAAAATTTCGGTCGCCAGACACAACTTCTCTCTAAACTATACATGTTCTTACTTCATCAGATATGCAAACGTAAGAACACCAGAGCGTCATGTAAGGACACGGTTATACTTTACATCGGTGAGTAACCATAATATCCATCCTTTCTGTTTCCTACATTTGTTTTGAAATATGTTCAATTGCATTATTTGTTCTGAAACCTATATTTCTTGTATTGGGATATGACATTTTTCTGCCGTTCAATAATTTTGAGTACCGAAGACTCTAAAAAGTGTTTCTAGATTTATGTGTATTGTGTTGCAAGTTCCCTTTGCTGGGTCAGAAATCAATTCTTGCCTCCAAATTAAACTCTCTTGTGACTATGGAACGGCAGGAATCCCATATCCATTCATTGATGAATGTTCTCCGTTATTGCAATCTGGATGAATCTCTTCAAGGAGAACCTAGCCTTGTTTGTGATAATGCCTTGGACCGCTTGTATAGGACGAAGGAGCTCGACTACATGAGTTGCATTGTATTGAGGTTGTTTGAAAACACAGAGGTTGGTTTTCTAAATCTAATATTTCCATTTTTATTGTACATTCTTTCTTGTAAACAATCTCTTGGTTATCACTTAGAAGACAAAAACAACTCAACAAGCTTGATCCCATAGCTGTTAATCAATCTACTGCATGAAGCTTCACCGTCTTTACTGTGCTCCTATGGAATTTATTATCCCATGCAGACGTGCTCACCATGATCTCATGCTTTTCAATAACAATTTTTGCGATTCATTAAATTCCTTTCATGGAATAAATCTTGAAAATCCATTCTGAGTTGAACTCTACCCAAGATTATTTGTAATTTAGTTGCATTTTGATCTGCCATTGCATATGAAGTTGAATTGATATAAGAGATCAAGAAAGAATTTGAGAAATTTGCATGGGTTAGAGGTAAGGTGTTGGATTAGGACTTTAGGTCCAATTGCAGGTCATATTTTGGAAACTGACATGGGAGGGTATATATTATCTTCGTTCTTTTGTGCCACTTAAAATTCAAACTTCAACAAATCTATGCATCGTTGCTTGCTGATTTCTGAAGTCCTAGTACTTGTATAGTTGTTAGCTATTCCAAATTAAACTTAGTATCCAAATTCAATGCAGGTGGCATTGGAAGATCCAAAGAGATACCGCATGGAGATGACGTTTAGCCGAGGTGCCGATTTGTCTCCTTTGGAGGTAATTTTCAAATAAGACATAAATTCACTCTCTAAATTAATCGAGTATGGAATGAGGTCGATTACCTGCCCAACTGAATTAACCTATAACCATTTATTTCAAGCAACCTAACTATACAGGGTTTTATTCCAAACACCCCCTCAAAGCAATTCTGAGTACCACCACTAGTTGCACAACTAATACTGTATAACGAAAACAGCTAATACTGATCCGATAATATCTTTTAGTAAAACTGCTAATACCATTTAAAAATACACCCGAGTTGCCGCGCTGCAACTGGTGCATACAAGTATTTGCCAAAAATTTAGGAGGTGCTTGGTACTTCAATCTGGAATGGAAATGAAAAAGGTAGTGGGTGTCCTACATACCTGGGAATCAGGGAGACATTCCTTAATTATGAGTTTCTTGGTGACCAAAATTTCAAAATTTTCTTTTGACAGGGAAATGACAGCGAGGCAGCATCGTTGCATCAGGAGCACACATTGCCAATAATGGGTCCTGAGAGGCTGCAGGAGGTGGGATCATATTTGACTTTAGAAATGATGGAGATGATGTTTCATCCGTTTGCAATGCCGGCTGAAGATTTCCCTCCGCCCTCAATTCCTCAAGGGTTCTCGGGCTACTTCTCCAAAAGTGCAGCCGTTTTGGAACGCCTTGTCAACCTCTGGCCATTTCACAAGCATGGCAACTCCAACAGCCCCCGGAAAAAGGTTGAGCAATTTACATGAATCGAGCTGAAGAAGTTTGAGCAATGTACAGGATTCGGGCTGAAATGCGGAGGTTAGAGCTGACCTTTTACATTGTTTAGTTATTCAGTTCATGTTGTGTATACGATATAACTATTTGTTTTCTTAATTTAAAATCACAGGCTCTCCGTCATCTTTTTAGATTCTGCACAGCTTAATAGATATTTTATGGATACAATCGTGGGGTTTTTGGAGTTGAGAAGAGTAGGGAGGCGGTGTTTGCAAAAAGCCAAAAACTTATACAATAGTTTATAATCTCTGATTTTGTGAAGTATAAGTAAATTTGCGCTTTAGATGATTTCAACCACTTTTTGCACAGTGAAAATTATTTATTTTTTTAGTAGGTAAGACTTAATTTTAAAAAATAAAAAATAAGTGCATCTATATGAGTAATAGAGATAGCAAACAGGGAAATGCTTAATATTACATATATTTTTTTTTTTTTTTTACTCATTATTTTATAGCAAGTCGCTGTCACTAAAATTATTATAAATTTGTACGAAAAAATTGGAATAATCCATTTCTGATGCGAGGGATTGGAGCTGAATACTGAGTGACATTTAAAATGAAGGGATTAGTGATGCCGGTTGGTAGCCAGTTAAAAAACTTTAATCAATTTTAGTATGTTGATTGGTAGGGTCAACAAAATATATAATCAAATGTAAAAATATCAAATTACTCCTGAATTCCTAACATATATAAATCAAATCAGAACGAAATGAATCAATCTCACCCATTTCGAACCCTTTCAACAGTCGCAATCCTCTATCAACATTTGGATCGTCGTTTTCATGGTGACGAAGAATTGGTGAAGGTGCGTAGTTCTTCCTTTCGATTTTAAATCGTTGATCTTGGCTTGGGTTTATCATTGCGTTATATTTTATATATGAAATGGATTTTCATTTTAATATTTTCTTCAACATTTTTCGTTTTCATGGTTTTAAATGAAGGTTGAGTTCTTCTTTCGATTTTGGATTTGGCTTGGGTTTATCATTGCGTTATATTTTATATATGAAATGGATTTTCATTTTAATATTTAACTCATAATTTTTCTTTAAATAAGATTGGGTTGAGGATTTTTAAATCGTCGATATTCATGGTTTAAATATATATTTTTTTGGATTTTCATTTTAATATTTAACTCATAATTTTTCTTTAAATAAGATTGGGTTGAGGAGTAAACTATTCATGTCTCAAATATCGATTTCGTCTCAACTCTTTTTTCACACTACTTTTTTTCTCGTGTTTTAGCGAGCAAGTTCGTTGATTGAAGAGTAAACGAATTTATTTTCGACTTGAAAGACTTCGTAAAATAAAATTTCAATATTTGAAGGACATTTCAAAATAATAAAATTATTCAAGTACCTATCAAATAAAAAATTGATAATTCATACTCGTGCAAGACCTCCTCTGGATTGAGAAATACTTGTTGAAACGATCTTATGATGAAATGAAGTATAATTTGAATTTATCGCTATGAGTGTTGAAGTGTAATTTCTATGAGTGCTGAAGTGTAATAGTTTGATGTTCGTGTTATGTATAAGATCATCTCATACGATTTTTTGTCTAACTTAAATTAATTCATACAATGACCCATCCAAATTCAACTTATTTATTATTATGAATTTCAAATCAAAGTTCTAGACATTCGATCGACACATGTGAGACTCAATACTACTATGTTCCTATTATTATTGAATAATAAATGAGAAATAAGAAAAGGCCGAATGTATATCATTATGCATAAAATATTCTTGCCTTTCAAAAAAAAAAAAAAAGCATAAAATATTCTCACTCCAAATTTATTCTTCAGAAACATATCCAAATGTACCTAACGTGCATTGCCCTTACTGCTTTCATGTTTTTTTGTTGAGTTTATCTCTCATGAACCAAATCTATACAATGAATTATTTGACTCATTTAACCAATTTCAACATATTTTTTCAACCCACTAAATTTGACATGTGTCATACCTTGATAAATTCAAATGTCCATGAATTAAAAACAAAATTTATAGCCATATCTATACAATCTTTTTTGTTAGGTTGCGTTTGGATTGAAAATTTGAGAACAGAGAATCCGTTGGGATTATTTGAATCCATCAATCTCTTTTAACTTCGATTTAAATTCCTTCAATCTAAAAGCAGCATTTAATCTCCTATAACACATCCAATCCCCAAAGAAAAACTCAATTGATGAATTAAGAAGGCAGAATCAAGTCATTGATCAATATCATCAATCATCGCCATTAAAGAACGTGAAAATATGAACGAGAAACGCGATCTGCAGTTTTACAACATCTTGATGCATGATTCAAAATCACGCAGGGATAATGTAATTGTATTTTTCAAGAAAAAATTAAGCAGCAAATTTAGGAACTTCCCTGTGCTTGATGATTTTGTTCTCAAGTTCATCTTTCTTAGATCCAACAACCCTCTCTACTTCCTTCCCTTGCTTGAACAACACGAATGTCGGCATTGCCTGCACTCCACACTCTCGAGACACATCCTAAACAAATTTAAGTTATCAAAATTTACAATCAATCAATCAATCAAATTTACAAATTAAGAAAGAGGGAAGAATTCAATTATCAAAATTCAAAGGACGATTAACTTACAGAGAGCTCATCCACATCAATTTTGACGAAGTCAACGTCGGTATATTTCACAGACATTTCATTGAACACCGGCGCCATGAATTTGCACGGCCCACACCATGTAGCCGTGAAATCCACCACCATCTATTCATCAATCAGTTTCAAAATAAAACAAAATCAATTGAATACAAGATCTATCAGATCGGAAAAACTCAAACTGTATGGTTTCGCCCTAAATTCCACAAAAAAGCGATTCAATTTTGTCAGGAAGCATATTCAAAGCAAAATCGATACAGATCTTAGACTCAAACGGAATTAGGTTTACACGAAGTGCGTTGAAGCAGAGAGTTACCAGTTTATTTAATTGCTTGGAGGAATTGAAGTGGAGGTGCCAGCGATCGGAGGAGTGGAAGGCAATGACGCGCGAGGATCCAGATGACTCCCCGCCGGACGTTTCCGCCGCCGACGCTTCTCCGCCGCCTACCAAGCTCGACAGGATGCTACCCATGTTTGAGGAGAGGGTTTGCAACTGTTGGAGTCGATGCTGAAGAATTGGGGAAGACGAAAGGGAGTGACGCTAACTCTCAGATGTTATGTATGGGTTCTTTATAAGGATCAAATCAAAGTATGCGGGTCAAGTTGGACGGATCCGGACCCAAAATTGGATGCCCATTTTGAATATATAAATCCAATTACAACTTTAAGGATATTTTTGTAGGTGTAAATTAGGCAAAATGCAGTTTTTGTTTTGAAAAATACCACCCGATATTTTTTATTTTTTGAACAATTGTCATCACATGATTCACATGGACCTAAATATCATTTCTTTGTACGATTTTTGTGTGATCCTTGTGCAACCCTAGTGCAAAATTTATTTATGTGTGATCTTTGGTTAAGTATCGTGTACACTAAGTACATGCACTCTTTAGTGCATTTTTAAAACATAATTTATTACATTGATACATGCAATTTATTTATACTAAAATGCGTTATAAACAAATTACACGATTCAGTGTAAATAAATTGTATGTTTTAATATAATAAATTATGTTTCAAAAATACATAATAAAATAATATACTATCCTTCTGATGCACATAAAATTCACTTGTGATTTTTATGCACATTGATCGCAAAAGGATCACACAAAAAGAAAGTATTTAAGTCCAAAAAAAAGTTTGGATGACAATTTTTCAAAAAAATTAATAAATAATGAGTGGCATTTTCTCAACTGGAAACATGATTCATGAAAGTAACATTTTATAAAAAAATATCCCATTTTTATATTATTATTAAATATTATTTTTGTTAAATGTTAAAGGGTTATAAAGAAATAAGTTATAGGGGAAAAAACTCTTAAGAAAAAAAAATAAAAAATTTATAGATATATAAGTCGTCCTCGGTTACATATTGGAAATGGAATTATCTGCGAATTACACTTTTTCATAATTTCTCGTTGAAAGAGAGCAACCATCTTCACCATCATAAATCATGTAAGCGGTGCCGCCGGTCGCCATGGCGTAAAACATCGCCGCCGTGAGTGGGCCGTAGTACGGAGCGCTCTGGCAGACGATGGCAAACAAATTGCCGGAGAACAACACAAAAAGCGCGAATTTCAGCAGAGATTTGGTCAGCGACTTCTCGCCTGGCGCCAGTTGCTGAAACGCGCGTTTGCAGTAGTGTACTAAGATCATGTCGGCGTACACGAATGAGCTGATGGTGTATAGAGAGTAATGGCGCTGAATCGTCGTGAAAACGCAGTGGCCAATCACGATTAACGAACCAACGATGGGGAAAGCGTGCTTCACTTTGTGGAAATCCGTCAATAGTTTGGTGGACATCATTATGCGTTCTTTGGCTTCTGCGAAGGCGACAACATGAGTTCAATTGAATTGCGTTTCTGTGATTTATTCTTAAAATGAGGGGTGACGTTGAACGAGTTGGAAACGAATTTTCTTGGCAATTTCCTGCAAATTTCGTAACAGATGCTGACTTGGCGCTTTATATTGCTAGGAAGTTGCACAGATATGGTTTTTTTTTTTTTTTTTTGAGTTCAAGTTGCACAGATATGTTAAAAAATAGTTAATTCCATTTTACCAACCAATATTAGGCTCATTTCGTTGGAGGCTCTGGGCAAAAATATCGGGTTTTGGGTACCCAACCCAATCGGGTTTTACCCAATCCGATCAGGTTTTTTAAAATATTTTGGGTATCAGGTACCCGATATATTCGACAGCTTCGAGCTTTATATTATTACCCAATTTTTTTCATCAAGTACCCGATAAATATGCTTTTTTCAATCACGTACCCAATTTTTCGGGTCAAATTCGGATTTCTTAAATAACTTCCCAAAATCTTGGGTACCCGAACCCAACCTGAACCCACCCCTAAGCATGGATAAAGAGAATGAATGAGAAATAATTAAGAGAATAGATATTCAGTGAAACTTGTTCATATTAGAAATTTATACCACTACACTTATAAACTAATAACACTGCACTTATCAACTGATACCATTACACTTATAAACTGAGATCATAGCATTAAACACTATATGTATTAATTTATAAGAATAATAGTCATTCATAAGTGTCGACTGATAGACTGATGGTGAATTGCATGATGCATCTACGGGTAAACATTGGACAATCACCACATTCACACACATGTGAAAATATGTATATTTTAAATTAATACACCTGGGCAAAAATATACCTTTAATCTTTGCTTGAGCTAAAAGGCTCAAGTAAAATGCAGACAACCCATACCTGAAATTCAATTTATTCGAACTAACTTGTCACTGAAAAATATTTTTGCAACATGACATTCTTTAGATAATACCTCGAAATAGAATTGAGAGAGAAACCCTGATTGCAGGAAAACTTCAGCTCAAAGCCGATAACAGAGTTCACCATCTGGTAAATAAACAAAAGGGAACTGAGAAATCAGGTTTTAAGAAACCACCAAATTGTTTTCTACAACCACCAAAATAAGCAACCAAAATAACCGGTAGTAACCATGTTAATGAACCCGGCCTGTAAACTCATGGCTTGAGGGCCAAGGCTAGCCCGAATTTGGCACTCTTGTCAACAGACTTGGTGTCCACTTCACCCGAGACGGTGATGAGAGATTTTGGACGCCATTCGTGTTGGACAAGAGCACTCGCCTTACCGAAATTGTTCAGTCGTGCTTTCACAGAAGTCAACGGGTCGAGCAAATGCTGAGTGCCAACGGTGATGGTGTTTTCGTTAGTCGAAATGCTGTGGGTCACCTCGGCACCGAAGGCAGTGTTGGTCAATGGGGTCACAATATGGTAGTACGATGCACTCACTGAGTCTCCCTTGTCATTCCTAGAGCAATATAATAGATTAATATTAAGTTTCAGAAATCTCGAGTAAATTGCAAAGTTGGTACCTTATCTATTGGTGATGGAAATTTTAGTCCCATACGAATAAATATTCTCAGTTGAGTCCCATAATGTAAAACACCGCAATTTAGTCTGATTTTTACATGGAATTCCAACAGCTCAAATTATCAACACGTTCAAAAATCTTGCAATCTTGTTAATATTGGACAAAAATCGCATCATTAGAAGTTATGGGACTTAACTGATATAATTGATTTGTATGGAACTAAAATTGCCACAACCAATAAAATAATACATATTTGACCAATTTTATAATTTTTTCCAGAAATTGCAGCAGCATATTGGAGAGTGTGCAAGTAATCATGCTCCTATCAGAATAATCTCAACAAAATTGAGAGAAATAGTAATTTCCATAGTTGTTACAGGCGCAAGGCACAATAAGGCGCAAAGCTGCGCCTGGTGCCTTAGGCGCGCGCCTTGTGTCCCTAGGCCGAAAAATTGGAAAAAACAACATAAAACCTTGAAATACACATATTAGCATGTAAATAAACATTAGTTTAAAGTTCAAAAACACATAAATGACACAAATTAAGGGCATAATCTTCAATAACACATTGCAAACTCCAAAAGCACGAAGTAATAACCAATAAGTATCCAAATGGACCAAATCAAAGGCAAACAAATAGCAAACTAATCATCTTCATTGTCAAATTCATCATCAAAATCACCCTCCTCTTCATCATCATCAAATTGTGTGTTTTCCTCGTTAAACAATTTTTCCTCCTCTTCTGGAGGTTCTAAATAGTCAAATTCAATTTCTTCATCCCTAAGTCTAAGAGAAGGGAAGAGAAGAAATTCAAAGAGAGGAGAAAGAAACTATGAAAAAGCGGCCGCTGGTTTTAAGTTTCAACTTGAAACCCTAGTTTCCTACCCTTAAAACCTTAAAAAAAATATATATATTAATTTTTTTTTTTTAATGGTGCGCCCACCTAAGCCATGTCTAGGCGCGGCAGCCAGCGCCTAGCGCCTTAGGCGCGCCCGTAACAACTATGGTAATTCCAAGCAATAGAAGCCCACTTACACTGTCAAAGAAGCAATAAGATCAGAATTTGTGAAGCTTGCTCCGACGTTACATTTGGTAAAGGCTCCTTCCTTAGTGTCAAACGACACATCACCTCCCAGAGCAACATTATTGTTTCCCACAACACCAGAAAAGTTCACAATGGGGTTAGCAGTCAACCCTACGCTTGAGCTTATCCCAGCAAATTCATGCAGGTATTGAAGTTCCAACTGCAACAACCGATATAAAAATAAGAAATAAATAGGAGGGTGAAATACTGAAACTGCACTATGGTAAGGAGCTAAAGTTTGGCTTACCTTTCCAGACCTTTGATCAGGAACTCTAAAGCTTAATATAGTCTTCAATCCAGGGGTAGGCTCGTCAATTGTTACGGTGGTAAAGAGCTGCAATAGGGTCCACTAGTCAGTTGAATGTTCAAGAAAATATCGCTAAAAAATTTGAAGCGAAGGGTTTAACCCAAAAATCAACTTTTCCCTTTCACAGCATTCACAGAACAGAACTTCATAGAAAATTATAAATTTGAAAGGTTTGCCTTCAATTTCTTCTTGGCAATAAGTGGAGAAGAAAACATAAAAACTGAAAACATCAGAAAGCACAAGGAGAGCAAATTGTTAAGGCCTACATTTGAGTTTGTGTCCACTTTAATATCAGTGGTGATGTTCTTGTTCTTCAACTGAGTGTTAACATCTGCCAGAAATAGTTCACCTTTCTTCGTTCCCGTTGATGTGAGAGTCTGCCCCAAATAAAGAAATCAGCCCCAAGACATAACATTAGCACCGACATATATATAAAAGTCTAAAGTAAAGGGGTTAGTGATACAAAGTGAAATTGAGGAGCCCAATTGTGCTTCCATTTGGGGCTACACATTTCCAAATTCAAGCAAATCACAGAACATGCCTATTATGAATTTGTGATAAAACAGAGGACACATATATATAATTAATAAGCATCCCCACATAATATGGTTCACTGTATTGATTAATGACATGAATTAGATTTGAAAATTAATAAGCATCTCATGTAATCGAATATAAGGGAAAGAAATCAGGTGTTACTATTTTTATTACGAGAAAGTAGTATTTCCCTCACCAATCCAATACTCGAGCTACAGATATTTTAGCATGATGCATAATCCAACATATGCTACATAATACATAACCATAGATATTTCAAACTCATCATTTAACAAAGAAATCTCAATAAACCTATTACAATCAGCACATCTGAAATGAAAATAGAAGAACCGTCAAATTCTCAGATATCCACCATACCAGAATTCAATACACCTACCGAAGCAAATAATAACAAAAAATTAAAGTAAAAAAATAACCTAATATCACGATATATCCAGGAAAAAGAGTTTTACGAGCTCAGGCAAAAAAATTAAAAATAACAACAGCTCCAGTAACACAAATAGCTTCAATACAATCAGATCCGTGAAAAAACACCACGAAGAAAAAAAAAATTACTTACAACTCCAGTGGGTGAGTAGGTCGTGAGCGTAAATTTCTGGTCACTGTTGTAATCCCTGTATAGAAGATCTAATTCCACCAAAAAAATAACAATAATTATCATTCAATCGAAAAGGAATTGGATTAATAAAACTATAAATCCACCATTGCAGTAAAAAAAAAAAAAACAGCAAATCAAACCTCGGGCCTTTTTGCCAATGTCGGAGTAGAGACCTGGACCCTTGCCCATGATTTTCTTCAACTAAGATTGAGAAACCACAAATTCACAGAGAAACTTCGAATAAAAATGAAATTGCAAAAAAAAATTCTGAGCCGCAATAAGATATAAATAGTGTGGCAAAGCGTATAATTTCTTGTTCTCTTCTTTCTTTTTTTTCAATTAAGGGCGTGTGTTTTTAGGAAATTAGAACCGTTGGATGAGGTCAGGTGGCAGCGATTGCATCTGAACCCTACGTTTGAGTGTGGAATATTGTGAAATTGAGGTGGGTATTTTGGTAATTTCGTCCGTTCGGATGGTATGACGGCTATATACATGGGGTGGAGGGTTTTTGTTATTTTCATTTTTGGCTACACTATGTGAATAAGGTGTATTGTTCCCCAAGAAATTGCGTCAAATTGAAAAACTCGACCTTTAAAATTAGGAAGGAAATACCTTCTGAATGTTTCCAATTAGGTTTATTTTTAAAATGAAGAATTTGGGGTAAAATTCTCCATACACTTTGACATGATTTTGAAGGAGTAATTAAAATGAATATAAAGATTGGTGCGAATTTGAGTTTGTGATGAACTCTAATTTTTAATACTATTGTAATGCATAAAAATTCACATTATTATGTAAAAAAATTATCGTTATTATACATAAAATATTATTTTTTTAATTATATATAATAGTGATAGTTTTTTTGTACAATAATTATAAAATTTATGTATAGATCTGATTAATAGGAGTTACGTATTACTCTAAAATTAATTATTATAAAAAATTATTTAATAGTAAAAAAAATTATTGTTTGAGAAAAAGTAAAAAGAAAAGAAAAAAGTTAATAATATTTACGAAAAAGAGTTGATGGTATGAAAATAAAGTTCATAAGCTATAAAAAAAATTATATCCAACTTAGTGATTATAAATTTATAACTTTTGATAGGTTATTAATCTGATAAATACACGACATTCCAAATTAATTATAAAAAGTAAAAACAAATGATTAAAGTTGATAGAATTTTTTGCAAACACCCCTATATATGTGTTTGACTTAAGTGAAGGTTCTGAATTTGATGGTAGATGTGCGAATTCATGTTCCAAAATGGGAATTAGAAATTGACAATTTTCCGATTAAAATGGGAACCATAATTGTTGTCGAACGTATTAATTTGAAGAGTTTGTTGTTTGTGCACCGTGCATTTTATAGTGTATTTTAAAATTTTATAACTTGTTGCACTGTAACTTGCAATTTGTTACAATAAAATATATAATCTGTGTTTGTAAAATATAATTGCATGTTTCAGTATAAAAAATTGTAAATTTTAGTACAATAAATTGCAAGTTTCTTAAATACACTATAAAATGCACGATGCACCTTCGACATGAAAGACTTGGCCTAGTTTGACACATAATTGAAATTGTGTATATTAAGGTTCAATTTTCGGTAGTGATTTTAAATAATCATAACCGACAATTAATCACATTGCCTTACTTTAAAAGATTAAACAATAGATGATCGAGGTCAAGTGTTTGTTGATCCAAATCACTTTATTATTAGAGGCACACTTGCATAAAATAGATTCACGATGAGACGGGGCATAAATTGGATATTAATGCTTTAACACTTTGAGAATAATGAATGTGATTTGTGCTAATTGTTAAGTTGTATACTTTGTTTTTTTATATGAAACCGTGTCATGAGTTTTTATCTTATTATTATTGCCTACATATGTTCTTATTAAAATAAGATAATGAAGCCTTATAGTTGATCTTGATTCTAAATAAGTAGAGCTGGTAATTCAGGTTAGGCTCATCTGATCAAACAATGTTCTTGGGCTGGAAGCAGATCGGCCCAGACCCTCATGGATCAACAAATAGGAGCACAGCACAGCTTTAGTTGGGCTAGTCCGTTGACTTAAAAAAAAGAAATTAGTAAAAAAATATTTGTAGCCATAAAAATTAAAAGACAAATACTTGTGTGCACCCTTTGCACCAATTTAAAATTGGTGCAATTGAATTTTTTTTTTTCAATTTTTTAACTCGGCCAGGACCCAAACCCGACCTGAGCGATTAATGATTCACCCGTCCCAAATGATTCATAATTTAAAGTTTAGGTTTAGAATATAAAATTAATATTTCATCCAAATTAAAATTAAATTAAATGTGCAATTGGTGCATCCAAATATCACTCAAACCAAAACACTACTTAAGCCACCTATAAGTCCAACTTATTCGCAAAGAAGCCCAATAGTGACATTAAAATTTAAAATGTCAAAATTTTAGACAATGTATTTAAAAAATAATTAATAACTAGGAGGTCCAAAACCCAACCTAATAATATTCTTAGATCCATATTATTTTTTTAATTACTTGTAAATATAAAACACCCAATAAAAAATTTAAACTATCCCTGATTTTCTCACCCAATCATTTTATTCCCATCTGCAAAAAATCTCAATTCGTCTCTCCTTTTCATATCTCAAAACCCATCAAATCCATCGCTCTCTTTTCTCCCCCTCTCTCTCAATTCGTCGCCGCCGCACTCAATCCACGCTGTCGCGGGGCCCCACTCTCTCCACGCAAATCGTCATCCCCAAGGCGCATCCCCGCCGCCGCCTCGTCTGCAACTCCACCGTTGGTCGCGGATCTGCGCCGCCGCGGCCACCCGCTCACCTCTCCCCCACCCACGGCGGCGGCGGCGCCCTACCCCCACCGTAACCGAAACCAGAACGGCTTATATCTGGATCCATTGATTATCCCAGAAGCACACCTGAGGTATATTTGTCACAAATGTGCTCCCATTTCTTTTCTGAATTTCTTACTTAATGAATTTTTTTTCTGATTTTTGTTTTGTTTTTTTTTTTTTTTTTTATATTGTGTGTTTTTATTAAGTATATTTTTTGGGTATTGCAGATGTGGCCAGATCTTATTAGAGGGCTAAAGAAGATGGAGTTTATGTGATTCAAACTTGTGTTTTCTAGAATGGGCATGAACCTGAACCTGGAAAGGTTATTGTTGCATTTTCATCTTTGAGTTCTGCTTATATCAGTTTGTTTTTTCTGTTTCTTTTTATATTTCTGTTTTTGGTAGGGGTGGCGGCGGGGAGAGGGGCACCATGGGAGGAGGGGTGCAAGAGGAAGGATTTGGATTTTTTTGAAGTTGGATATGCATATGCAACTCGCTGAGTTTGTGATGAAGGAGCTCGAGTTGCAGCACTGAGTCAACTGAGTTACGTCGGAGTCACTGACTTGAAGATGAACGTGTTCATCAAAATGATAACATGATCATGTTGAAATGGACCACAAAAATGTGCAATTTTGTACAAAGAAGAATTTTTTATTGAATTTTTGTGTAATGTTTATGTAAATTTTTTTGTAATGTTTTTTTTATTTTTCAATTTTTGAAATGAAAGTTTTAATTGTAATATTTTTTACATGAAGATGAATGTTTTAAAATAGAGTGTTTAAAATAAATCAGTATGAGAGCATGCTTTCTGAAAAAAAATGTTGAAGGTGTAAAAATTGAAGAAATAAAAATGGTTTAAAGAGGAGGAAGAAAAGGAACAAGGAATGTTCTATTTTTTCTTTGATTTTGACTGAGTCAATAAGTCCAAAATTAAGAATAGTAGTATCATTCTAGGGCCTATTTTGAAGTTTCAATTAATTAGTAAAAATTTATGGAACTACTGATAATTGGGTCTTGGGTTTGAAGTGGAAAGTGAGCCACTTTTAAAAAAATATAGGCCAATCAGGCCGCCCATAATCCCCAATTTCTTGGGCCTATATTTTTTAGGTTCAGCCCATACTTGTCTTCGGACGTAATGGATTCACGGCTCTATGAATTAGTGTTAATATTATAACTAATGTGATTTTGTTCTAGTTTCCCTCCCCTACTAACTGGAACTTAGAACCAGATCAACAATTTGAAAATGTTGACCTTAGGGATGTAATATATTGAATCGAGACAAGCATTATATATAGTATTGATTCAATAGATTATTTGTATTTGCTTAGAATCAAGGGTGCAAAAGTCGGAAATCGCTAGGCGGACGGATTATGGGCTCCTAGAACCGCCTAGTCGCGCCTAAGCGGTCAGACTTTTTTTTTAAAATTACAAAATAAATTGACATAAATCCGCCTAGGCGCCGCCTAGGTCCGCCTAGCAGCGAAACCAATTTTTCTCGCCGATTTTGACAAAATCGGGGAGGTTGACGTCCGTCTAGCGCCTAGGCGGCCGCCTAGGCCGATTTCTGCAACCATGCTTAGAATACAAATTTTGTATAAATTATAAATTATGAATTACCTAGAAATTTTTTCAAATAAATTTGAAGACGACATATTTCAAATAATTAATGGTATATCTATTTTCTCTATTTTTCATACTAAGTCTCTAGATTATACTCGTAATAAGAAAATAGATCAAATTGTTAAGTCCTTTTTTTTTTTTTTTTTAAAAGTTAATTTAATTTGTTTATCAAATCATCAAAAGTTTTGTGCAATATTAAATTGAATAGGTCTCATGTGCATTGTATGCCGTATAAATATGTGTATATTTAAAATATATAATTTATTGTATTAAAGCATAGTGTAAATAAAAATAAGTTGTATATTTTAGTGAAACAAATTATACGTTTCAAATGCACTTGATCAGTTGCATAATACACCTGTTGCATCCATAACGTGTCTATCAAAATCATGAAAATTGTAAAATAGATAAGAATGTGACAAGATTAAAAATAGAAACCTTTTGACAAGTGTTAAAGCCCAAAATCAACTCTTCACTTCACATGTCGTTACAACAATAGATCCACAATTTAGCCGCCAAAAAAGGTGGCATGAAACACTCACAATCACTCCCTAAAAAGCACCCAAATTAATTTCTCAATCGAGTGGCCATCAAACTCTCCCAATGCATATAAATACAAGTTTTGCATTTCACAGAACTCACACCTTTATTCCATTCATCCTAATTATCCTTGATTACGGACAAGTGGGTGTGCTCGGTCTGTACTTAACGGGTCTGAACACAGAGCGTTCAACCCGACAGACAGACCGTAGCCACTCAAAAATAAATAAATAAAACTCCAAGCAAAATGGAAGGAATCAAGAAGAGTATAATGTTCATCCTCTTCTTCTCTTTTGCTTGGGTTTTTCCAGCACTTGATGCTAATATTGGAGAATGGGATGAAGTGTGGTTGACACGCGCTGAGGAGTCTGTGAACCGTACTCTCGCTGCCTATGAGCCAAACCCTGAAAAAGTTGTTACCCACTTGAACATGCAAGCCAAATGGTAAGCATATTGCATGTTAGAGTATTATTTCATTATTTTTTAGGAATATATAAAAATCGATTTAGTCCCATAATTTTTCATCTTTTCTTAAATGATCCTGAAAACAAATCAAGTGGTATAATTTACATTCTAAATTTGTTGAAATCACAAAAATGTAGTCGTTTTTTGTCATGTGCAGGGCACGTGACCGAAAAAATTGGGGTCTCTTATAGACATGGATGGATCTAGGGGGGTGTAGGGTGGCGGTTGCCCCCTTGGAAATTAAATTTTTTTTTGCAATATATATACAAATTTTATATTTATGCTTTTTAAAAAAAAAAAAAACTTATATTTATACTTTAAAATCGTAAAATTTTGCACCCCTCTAAGAATATTAAAATTTTACTCAATGGAAAATTTATCCCCCTTTAAACAAAATCTTGGATCCATCGGTGCTTATATAAATTATTTCTGAGTCGTTATGCTGTGAAACTTGTTCACCGTGAAACTAATTCATTTTTACACTTCAGTTATCACGGCCACACCCTTTAGTGATATAAATCACATTCTTCAGTTATAACGACTACACTCTTTACTGTAATATAAGTCACACCCTTTATTTTTATGAGTAATATTTTTTATAGTAAAAAGTCACACTCTTCAGTTATATAACTAATACCCTTTAGTTTTATAAGTCACACTCCTAAACCAGTTTCAACGTGAAACTTGTTCACCCTATACTTTACCATTATTTCTTGCATATATATCAAATTGAACAAAACGTGCATCATGCATGCCAAATTGAAGAATATGAGTATTATTTCATTATATGTTATCACGTATCTGTATTATTTAATTGAGATTATGGTTGCAATTTAATATGGTGCCTTATATATATAAATTATTTCTCAATCAAATATGTATTTCAATTTTATATAAATAATACCCTAGTTGCAATATTAAATAACAAAAAATCTAAACATTGTATACGCATGTTAATGATTAATTATAAGGTGGAGCACAAAATGAAATACAAAAAAAGTGAAGCAGATCCCATTTGATCCCATTATTCTTATTCTATTTAACTCAATATTATTGTTCAGGAGTTTGAAAACGACGGAAGCAGATCTGAAATCTAACGACACAAGGAGAAATCTCCTCCAGTTCCAGTCACACCCAAAAACATGCTCGGTGACGAACCCCATGGACCGATGCTGGCGCTGCAACCCCAACTGGGCCCAAAACCGGTTCAGATTAGCCGACTGCGGTCTGGGGTTCGGGCGAAAGGCCAAGGGTGGCAAAAACGGGAAGATCTACGTCGTAACAGACCCGTCAGACACGAACATGCTCTCCCCTCGACCCGGGACCCTACGTCACGCGGTGATCCAGAAGGAGGCACTGTGGATTGTGTTCCAACGCAGCATGTTGATCACGCTGCAGCAGGAGCTGATCATGGCCGGTGATAAGACGATCGACGGTCGTGGCGCCAGGGTTGAGATTGCCTACGGTGCGGGGATAACGATCCAGTTTGTGAGCAATGTGATTATTCATGGGATAAGGATCCATGATATTGTGCCCAAGAATGGGGGGTTGATTCGGGATTCGGTTGACCATTTCGGGTTCAGGACGAGGAGCGATGGGGACGGGATTTCCATTTTTGGGGCCCAGAATATCTGGATCGACCATGTTTCCATGACAAACTGTGCCGATGGCCTCATCGATGTCATTCAGGGGTCTACCGGTCTCACTATCTCCAACGGTCACTTCACTGACCACAATGATGTGACCATCTATATATATACTGCCTTTTTGTGCATGTCTGCATGTTGACTGATCTTGTGTTTTGTTACTTTTTGATAATTAATGCGTGTGCCAGGTGATGCTTTTCGGCGCGTCTGATACCTACACACTGGACGAGAAAATGCAAGTGACGGTGGCGTTCAACCATTTCGGAAAGAGATTGGTGCAAAGAATGCCGAGGGCTAGATATGGTTACATCCATGTTGTTAACAATGACTACACGCACTGGAAAATGTACGCTATTGGAGGAAGCAGCCACCCCACCATTATCAGCCAGGGTAACCGCTTCATCGCAGATCACCCTTTCGCAAAACAGGTAATTTTTATTTTTTTTTTTAAAGTAAAAGAATATTCTTTGATAATTAATTAATGTCCCTATTTTGAATTACATGATCAGGTGACACACAGAGAAAGGACCCCAGAATCAGAATGGATGAAATGGTCATGGGTGACAGAGGGAGATCTGTTCATGAGAGGAGCCTTCTTTATTCCGTCTGGAGATAAGGATTGGACTAAAAAGCATCCCGAGCTTTATGACCAGATTAGTCCTGCTCCGGCCACGCGTGTCGAAGAGATGACCAAATTTGCAGGTGTTCTTGGTTGCAGAATAGGAGCACCGTGCTAGAGAATTTATTTATGATGATCGATCAATTTGTACTGATTTTTGTTCTGTGGTTTTTGGACCACTTTTGAATAAGTTTAGTCATTTCTTTGTTATGGTTATGGATAGGGCACTTTTTATCAGATTTTGTGAACTTCTGTGGAAGGTAATAGCCAACTTGATATGAAAATATTATTTTGTATAAATAAAAATGTCCTCAACTTGTAAAAACATAATGCCTCCTGGCTTGCATTGGATTTTTGTTTGTTTGATGTTTTATTATTTTGTATTAAATGTCGACATATACTATTAAATTTTCAAATAGAAGAAATTAATAGTATTAATTAACCTCTCGTTTTGATTCGCTATTCTCGATCTAATTCTTCTATTCTTCGTTGAATTTTTTCTCTTTTATCTAAACACGTGTAGACGAATTTGAGTTTGTGGGGGTTGCTTTTACTTTTTTTTTTTTGAGGGAGTGGGGTTGCTTTTATTAAAAGAACGTACATTAGCCTTTTCCCAAATTAAAGGAAAAACGTATATAGACTCTAAATAAAAATCGAAATAAGCTAATTATATTATATACTTTGTATAACTTATTGACTAGTTTTAAATATATAAAAAAGGTAAAAAACTCATACGAGACGATTTCATACATGAGACGGGATACAAAACAACACAAATAACACCCTCTTTTTCAAAAGTGTTAAGAGTGTCGATGACAAAAAAATTTAAGCATTTTTTAAGCAAAAAGAACTTGACAAAAAACTCAAGTATGTCTTAAAAAATTTTAAGCAAAAATAACTTGACAAAAATTCGTCAACAGCAGGATTCGGACCTGCGCAGGCAAAGCCCAACAGAATTCGATTCTGTCTCCTTAACCACTAGTACATATTGACTTTGATGTGATAATAACTTGCTCCTGTATATTACTTAGTTTTGTATTGATATTATTTCTATTGACTACAAATGATGGAGAACGGGATGAGGTATTTAGACGCCTGAAATCGGACTCTTAAATCCTTCCACCCAAATCCAAGGAAAAAAAAAGGTCCGTTAACTTTATTCTAATTCATATTATCTACGAACAAATTATTTATGTTAAAATTTTCTAATAACAAATTTATTTATGAATTATATTTTCGTAGACAATTTGATTGTAGGTAATCATTAGAAATGCCTACATGATTAGAACAATTTATAGATAAGTCGTAGACAATCCTCAATATTTAAGGACGAAATTATTTTTATTTATTATGAGACGTCTGAAAAAGGAAAGTGTGAAAGATTTTCTCAGGTGGGGGGAGTGTATATATATAAATGTATTTTACAACGTCAGAGTGAAACTGAAATAAATGTATTTTACAACGTCAAGAAAATAAAGAACTGGCTACACAATTTTCCAACAAATAAATTACTAACAAATAAATTGCCAACAAATAATTACCATTTGGATGTGTATATTTATTGTTATTTTATAATTTCTGGCTTCATCATTGATTATCAAATCAAGATATTGGACTTGTAGACATTGGTTTTTGGTGGGAGGGATAGCTTCACGAGGCACAAAAATATGCAAATCATGGGTTTTAACCATTTTGGGAAGAGATAAGTGCAGTGCAGAGAATGAATGGCAAGGTGCAGATTTGGTTACATCCATGTTGTTAATAATAACTATACACACTGGATAATGCATGCAATTGGTAGCAATCCCACCATTGTTATAGATACATTGCCTATCACCCTTTCGCCAAGCAGGTATGTGAAAAAAATGAATCAAGTTTGAACGAGCTTTAATTAAGCTTTGACCTTTTTTCTACACTTGTTATATTTTTCTCTCACTTATCAATAACGAGCTCGGCCAATCTTCAAAATGAGCTTCAAGGCTCATCTGCCTCTTGTCAATTTCTTAGTCAGATCGAGCTAAAATGAGTTTTTTCTGAAAGAATCTTGAATCGAGACACAACTGCCTCCGATGATGTGGCTTTAAAGGCTTCAGAATCAGAATGGGTCAAAATATGTCTCAGAAATGACCAAATTTGCAGGTGTAATAAGTTGCATTGTAGGAAAACCCGCCCATTATCTTACAGAAGTATTGCTACAGCTATATGACTAGTGAAATCATGCATGGAGCCAAGAAGAATTGGTTATCATCCTATATAAGTAAATTAGACATGGAAGAGTTATGACATTCTCTAGTTTTTTGTTTCCTTCAAGTGTAAAATGTATATTTCATTGGTTAATTTAGCAATTTTGAAGTGCCTAATTTTGCAAGTCATTGCTAAATCTGTTTTAGTGAATCCCATGATTTGGTAAGTTACAACTACCTGACCCCATGAGACTTTCGAATTACCAAACGAACCCCATCTTTTTAAGTAAGTTAATGTTGACATCAATAAATTATTTTCAAGGCAGTACAATCATTTTGAAGACCGAATAGATATTTGCAAAAAATTATGGGAAAATTACTCTAAGGTACAATGTGCAAACCATTTTTTGCACATTGTACCTTAGAGTAATTTTCCCCAGAATTTTGTACCTTAGAGTAATTTTCCCTTATTTAATATATTGGATTTTCTATATATATCACGCTCCAGTTTCGTAATTCATAGAGTAAGTCTCTTGTATACCAGTTGTATAGTGCAACTGTACACAACTAATACTTTTCAGTGAAATCATCTAATACTGACTAACCAATACTGTTTAAAATGCACTTGGTGCAATTGCATACAAGATCGTATTTCATATCAATATATCAACAGTGTACATTTATGTATATAGTAAAGGTTAAATATGAAATAAAACAAGACAAGATAGAGTAATAAATGGAGGATCGATCTTGTATGTTTACCTGTCATCTTATTCCATCGCTTGCCAAGAACTTTCCCTACATCTGTGAAGGAAATACCAGGATTGTTCTTCTTGACGTTCTGCATTTAAGACAATTTGTATGAGCATCTCTCTCTGTGTATCTATTATGTATTGCAGAAGAATGCAAACAAACCTCTCTTTCTGTTTGACAGAAGAACATGAAGGCGCTGATTGCCCTCTTTGGGGCATTAGGATCTTTCTTCTTCTTCGGTTTCTTCTTCCTTGATCCATCATCTTCACCGTCTTTACCTTTTTTCTTACTTGATGATGCTCTGGGAGCAGAAGGCTCTTTCTTGGGTTTCTTATTCATCTGAGCCTAAATCAACATATATTGGCATGGATATATTCGTTAATAGTTTTAAAACAAACATGAGAACATTGAAGTTGAAAGATTTTACCTCTTTCTCATCTCCACTTTTACTGGCATCAGATTCTCCTTCCCCAGAATCATCAGTGGGCGAGCCTCCATCATCTTTATCAGCAACGAAGTTTTCATCCTGCGTTCAATAGTAGTCCAGCATACTCATTAGTATTTACATATGTTTTCGTTTATATTTAACATATCCTTTTTCAATTGTTTCTTTCTACATCCTTTTAAGTTTAAATAAATCTCTAGGGTTTATATTTTTTTGGGTCTGTAACTTTACCAATTTTTTTATTTGGTCGTCGTTTTCAATTTTTCAAATTGGTCTTATAAGTTTACCATGTTCAACTTTTTCGTCCAGAGACCGGCTTCTGAGGGTAATCTAGCCAGTCAACGGCGTTACTTTTTTGATCTTGTAAGTTTACCATTTCCGTTTTCACATTTTTTAATTGGTCTTGTAAGTCTACCATATTCAACTTTTTCGTCAAACGACCGGCTACTGAGGGTAACCTAGCCGGTCAAGGTGTTACTTTTTTTAAATTGATCCTGTAAGTTTTACCATTTCCGTTTTCACTTTTTTGAATTTGGTCCTGTAAATTTGGTCCCTAATTTAATTTATGTGGCTAGTACATGAGCATCTAAGTCTCCCGTGTACATTTCCAAACAATCTTAAGCGTGTTACTCTGACTTTCTCAGTCTGTTTAATTTTGGGCTTCCCCCACTTTTTTGTGTGTCCACATATCCATCTCACATTGTCATTTCTGCTACCCTCATTTTTTAACTCATCACTTGCATATTTGAACTTTTTGAAATAATGACAAGCGTATGAGCTAAATAGAAGCATCACCTCCTCATCACTATCATCTCCGTGTTCATTCTTGACCAACTCAAGATGTGGGTCCACAGCATCATCAACAGCGTCAAGAACAGATGCAACTCCAGTTGTCGTCTCGGCACTTTCCAAATTCGTCATCTTTAGACCTTTTATGCCTGTAAAACATACCAATAATTTCAGAATCTTACCTCCAATCAATAGTAACAAGTATGAAAAGAAATCACAATATCAGGCAAAGAGAGAGAGAGTACGGACTTGATGTATTCAAAGAGTTTAGGATATTCAGTTCTCTGAATGTTCCGAAAAAGGTGCTCCTGGTCGGTCTTCAGTCGAATAAGAAGATCAAAATAATGCATATTTGAACCTCCAGCAGTATGCCTCTCAAATTCCACATCCTCAATCTAAATTACAAGCAAAGACAATCTAAATTACACATACAAGTGATTTATCAGAGACCTAAATGGAAATTATACCTCATCATGGAGAATTAGAGTGGGTGGTTTGGGTAAAAAGAAAAAACTCTTTTCAAGAGGGTAAAGAACTCCATCTTCAGCTTTAAGGGATGACTTCACAGAATAACCGTTCTGTTCGCTACGAAACTTTCCAGGCTTAGTGACTTTGGCACCAGATAGACCACGCAGAATTGTAACAAAGACATCATGTGCGAGCCCCTAGTATTTGAATAAAATTTATGTGAACTGTAAATCACTGACACTAAAAAAGTGCCTTTTTTCAAATTTATAAAAGCCACATTTTTATGGAATGAAAATGGTTTGAATTCAAGTTATCTACTGGTATTCTAGCAGGATCGTACAACAATAATATGATTACCTTATTTTCTAGCTGAAGCTTGTCCTTGTACTTGACGTTAAAAAGGTCTTCACTTATCGATAAGGTGGTGTCTATCACAACATCTGTCTCAAACTGTGCAGAGAGAGAGACAGAAAGTAAAAGGATAACACTCAATTGATATTGTTACCATTGATTCCTCATTTTTTAAGTTTAAATGTATAGAAATCCTAGAGCAATCACTACCTGCAGCACAATATGTGGATATAAAGTCTGTCCCTTCCGAATTGGTGGGTCAAGAGTGACGACCACAAAGGTATGTGGTTGGTTAAACTACATGAAATGATTAAAAGCATAAAATAAGACTTAATCTAATAGGTAAACCATGTTCATCGGACTTTACAAAAAGCAAAGTGCAGAACCTTAGGCAACAAAAAAACACGCACGACACTGATGTACTGAATCTTGAAGTCATTCGCTTGTCCTTGTAGGCGCAAAAATGAGAGATGAAGTTCAATATTATATCGGCCCCTAGATAGAAGAAAATATATGTTAAGAATCCTGTAATTGGACCGACTCTTGGAGCTATAAACTATTAAATAGTTTCAAATCCTACCTCGGAGTGAGTACAGCAATTCCATCAAAAGTAACGACAGCTTCTTCACCTCCTGCTCCAACATCTGCCATTGAGACAATCTTGTCTTGGAACACCTACTAGAAGTACCATTCATGATGATTGATACCTCCAAATAAATCAAGATCAAGTTTCACTTGAAAAACATTACCTGAGCGGGGGGACAATTTTCATTTCCAACAAATTGATTGTTCGAATTGAGGATGTGAAAACTTATCTCCATTAAGGAATCTTTCTGCAAAAAAATTAAAAAGGTATAAAATTTAAAAAATAAAATAAAAAACTAGTCAATGGCATCATTGGCTTAATGGAAATACCTCATTGGCCCCAGTCGTATCATCTACATGGAATTCCAGTGTGACCTCATTTTTTCCTTGAAGTTGGGTCTGTGCAACATCTGCTAGGGATATCTCGAATGCTTGCTTAGCACCCACAAGAAATGTAAGTGTATTCCCTTAGAAACACAAAAATAGATAGGCATGAAACTAAGTGCATTTTAGAACTCAAATATTTGTACATAGAAACATGCCCGGAGGTTAGTTTAAAAAAATATTATAAAGGTATAAATGCTTTGGATAAGCAATACACGCACCATTTAAATCAACTTCCCCCCAGTTTTTTCCACTAACAGAGAGCTGCTTATCCTCTGGTGTTGTCCCAAAGTTGGTTTGGAATAATGTAGTCAGACTGGTAACATCCTGATTTTAAGCATCCATGAAAATCTAAGATTCACAGGTTTTCATCAAGTAAAACATAACTACTCACAAAAGAAGCTAAAGCATAAAGAAGGATACAGTTCGTCAATATATGTACTTTGAATAACTTATGTCCTAAGTAGATTACTTCAGTTGGTTGCATAATAAGCATGTGACACAAATCAATGAGAAGGGCAAGTGAACCGAGGTAGAATCGCAATTTAAGTTGCTGCATTTATAAAATTAAGTTTTTTTTATCTTCTACATTTTTCACCTGCAAGAGGTCTACTCTAATAAATACATAGAACTATAATCCCAATTAGCATCATAATAAAAATCTCTACTCAAAGTACAATAAATGGACTTACTAATTAGATTAAAGAATGCACCAAATATAAGAAATCCAACAAAGAGATTAGGACAAGCTACTTGATCTCGGAAACCAGTGAACTTATAATAAAGACCATCTTTAGTCCGAACTCCAAGTTGATTAGATCGAGGAATCTTCATCCAGGTAAGGCCTGTCAAATCAGTTTTATCGACTTCGACTGCTTTGCCTCCTCCTTGTTTTTTCCACACTATCCCACCCGAATGTACTTTAAGTTGCCCCAGATTCTGCAGTTTGTAACACAAGATTGGTATTATATTAATCAGCAAACTAAAGAACAGAGCAATTCGGCTAAAAGCGCAAATTAGTCATATACGCAATAAGTTGAGCAAATATATTGTTCTGGAATGCAGCTATTACGATACAAGGTAAATCATCTGAGGAATCGATATTAGTTGTTTTCTCATTTGTATCTTTCTCAATAAACCAGAATTTTGCAGCCCATATCTACTCACTGCTTGGGACTTATGTGACTTTCTCAAGAAAAAACAGGTACTTCAGCACATAACTTTCTTCATTGGCCTAAAACTATCAATTTATAGCACCTATAATCTACATGCAAATGCTGAATTTGAAGAAAAACGTCAAAATTCAGATACGAGTAATTTCCTTAAACCAGGAAACTGACAAACACAATGAAATTCAAATGAATCACACCGCAGAATAACAAACTGAAATCCGCGAAAAATCCACGCAGTACCCCTAGAATTATATAACAAAAACTCACGCGAACAAAAAAAAAAAGAGTATAAATCAGAGATTCCAATCCAATGCATCGCAAAACACATCAATAAACAGTCCGAGGGTTTTGTAACAGTTGCAAAACCACCATCGTGCTAACCTACAAAGCCGAGGATCGGCGTAAATATGTGAAGGCGGATAATACTTACAGTTCCTCCACGTCCATTGAGAGAGATGCTGTTAAAGAGAAGCTCCGCCATTGCAAAATTGGCTTGGTGCTGGAAACCCCTGCCCCGAGTAGCGAGCGTATTATATATCGTGCGCGCAGGGTGCGCACTGCGCCAATCTGGCGCGAAAAAAGGATCGACTGCGAGTCTGTGTCACATCACACCTATAACGGGATTACGCGAAAATTCAGCAAATACTTCGGGGCATGTTTTTTTGAGTTTGAGGTGAATGTGACAAATTCGAATGAGACAAAAAAGTGGATGGAGAAATTCTCTTAATAGTAATCTATTTTTTGTTTTGGGTTGAATGTAGTATGGATGGATGAAATTTTATGTCAAATCAATACTTTTTAATGATGATAATGTATTATTTTATTATTGTTTAATAAGAGGGTAATTATTGAATGATTGTGTTATGGTAATATATAAAAGTTAATATTATTTTATATACTTATATGATAAATTATATAATTATTTAATTATAGGATATTGTTTAATTTGATAATGAATATTGTTTGATTTGAGACTTAATAGTGTTTTGATAAAATTAAAAAAAAGTTATTATTGATTTAATCTTGACTAACGCGACAAAAATACAAAATGGTGAATTTATATTCATGCATATTGATTTAATGATATTACTAGTGATGGTGCACATGTACTGTGCACTTATTTAAAATAATTTTATATCCATTTGGAATATTTTTTATGTATTTAAAATAAATATATTATACTAATTTGATGGTGTATTATAAAATAAAAGAGATAGTATAAATATAATATATATTTAATATAAAAATATAGAGTTGATATGATTGATATTGGGTTATGTGAAAATAGGGGTGTAGATATATAATATAGATAAATGTATATTTGAATGGAAGATGAAATGTAAAAATTCAAAAAGTAAACGGGACGGGAGAGGCCCATCCCTCATTCGAATCTCCCCGACTGAAAACAAACACCCCTCATTTCCTTTATAGGGTAAGCATATAACCTATAGGCCTACACTAAGGTTTATAAATCATCCCCATTAGTACTATTGCTCGCTTGCAGTTTTCACTAATCCAATCCTTCTAATATTCATTGTTAATTTTTAATCAAACAATAAAAAGACAAAAATTCGTATGAGTCGATTTTATGCATGAGACAAGTACAATCAAGCAGTGTTGGATTTAGAAATTTCAAATAAGGTACACATTATGAGCATGCTAAAAGTTACAAATTTCTATATTAAAATTCGTACAAATAGTAAATGTTCAATTAAAACCGTAACTGGGGGAGTATTATTATTATTCTTATTCTTATTAGAAAATCCAATTTCCCTTGTAATATATAAAGTCATACAAAGCTTTATATCTTATAAAAAAATCATCACTCTTAAAATAGAAACTAGTAAAGCTACACATTGAGAATCTTTGTCCAAATTTAAACCAAGTTATTGTTCTCATCGCCTTCCATGTCTTTGTTCAATTGTAACAAAGTGTATAAGACAACACATAATAAACTCAGAAGCAATCATATACAAACGAATCAAGACTATACTATCAATAATCGCATATGTAAAGATGTTGCAAGAATTGAACATGTTAAAATAGAAAAGCAACACAAGATTTCCTATATTCCATTTTAATTTGTATTAAATTTATATTATTTTTTAGTATTTTTATCACACACCACCTATTGAGGGGGTGTTTGCAAACTAAGTTCTCAAAAGCATTTATGTTTAGAACATAAGTGATTATTGTAATTTTAAGATGATTTTGAAAAGCGATTATATGATTTTTGACAAATATCTTTTATCGTTTAAAAATTGCAGCACCGTGTTGTGCAGTAAACCCGTGCGAATTTATAGTGTATATAATTTAGTACGACATAGGACTGTGCTATTCAGCTAAAACACACTGTAGACTCGCGCGAGTCTACGCACAACACGGTCACATCCTCATTTTCATACATGAGACAAGCTACAAATTAGCACAAATCAACATCTATTTCTTTTAAAGTCTTAAATCGTTAATCTCCAAATTATATCTCGTCTCACGCAAGTGTGTCTTTTAGGGTATGTTCGTTTCCTGCTACCACTGATGGACTTTGGACTTTAAAATCCTAAATACCCCTTGTTCAAATACTCCACCAAAATATTTTGAAATCTTATTTAATCTCCCCCTAATATCTACTATTACACCCTATATACTATTTAGATCAATACTTTATTTGGTCTAATAAATAGCCTAATAACACCCTATCTCCTCACTTTTACACAATTTTTAACACATCACATTCATTCAATCATTACAACAATAATATAATAACACAAAATAATTAATTTTTTCTCTATTCTATACAATCTTATCCTATAAAATCCAAAAAAAATATATAATCAATTATTTTATTAGAACTTTGAAATTCAAAGACTTTGATGTCCAAGAGCCCGAACTCGAACGGAACATACCCTTAACAGTACAGTTTGGTCAAAAGTCTTTTCGTTACAAACTAAATCACTACTTTAATACAACAATTGATGGCAAATATCCCAAACATGATGATAAATGTACACATGGACTGCATTAAAGATTAATTTATAGAACACTAAAGTGAATTATATAGAGAATCTTACAAACGCTCTCATATTTTGGAGTTTTAGTTATGAGCAAAACTAAGAATTCTGTCATGTACTGATGCATTTCAAACAATTATTCCCAAGTAGTTATAACAACAAAAGCTTCGATATTTTGTATGGTGGAAACACATGTAGCCAAACTAACCTAAAGATCCCCCAAAAGAGCAAACAACACAAAACATAATAAGTTACAAAAGTAGTTGCAAAAATCAAGGCAACGTAATTTGAACATGACCAACAAGTCCAAATACGAATTATTCTTGGAACTTTTACATTGGAAACTATTTTTCCTCGAGCATAATTCTCTCATTGGTTTCATCGTCGTCCTTGTCCAAAGCATTTACAAAGAAGCACAAGTAACTAAATACGAAATACGCGAAGATTCTATATAAACGCGGTCCAAACATTCATCAGAGGCAGCAAGAATAAAGAAGAGCATACTATACTATCAAGTAATACTATTGCAAGAAAGAACTAATACTATAATGGAAATGTTGATGAAAAATGAAGTGAACCCCAGGAGGCGAAGGAGGTGCATGGGAGACGGGGGAGCTGAGGGCGCGATTTCTATGAAGCGTAGAAGGCGAGAGACGGGACAAGAAAACGGCACAACAACTGTCAAGAGGAGCTCCAGATTTCGAGGTGTTAGTAAGCATAGATGGACTGGAAGATATGAAGCACATTTGTGGGATAAGCTATCATGGAATGTCACACAAAAAAAGAAAGGCAAACAGGGTAATTTATTTAATTTACATGAATTATTAACATTTTCTCCAATTTTATGTTAGTTACAATTGAGATCCTAACATGCCTGTTTTATATATGCATGGTCCTTCTTAATTTTGCAAATGGATTCAATCAAATGGACAGTCTATCTTGGTGAGTACTCTCAAGGAATTTTATTTTTATTTTTTTAACAAGAGAATTCAATAGTTATGGAAATGATTAAGGTAATTAAAGTTTTGGTTTGCTAAAATTTCAGGAGCTTATGATGATGAAGAAGCTGCAGCAAGAGCCTATGATTTAGCTGCACTTAAGTATTGGGGCACCTCCACTTTCACCAATTTTCCGGTATGCATTTTTCATTTTCATTACTTGTGTGAACATTATATATACTCCTAAACTCTCATGTGAAACTTGTTCAAACTGGACTGATACGAATGCCATAACATTCATTCGTTGATAGTATGATACCATGATACCATTGTTTTTATAAATTAATATCATAACATTTACACACACATAAATGTTGTGGTATTAGTTTGTAAGTGTAACAATATCAATTTATAAGTATTATGATATTAGTTTATAAGTGTAATAATATCAGTTTCATACTGTGAACAAGTTTCATCGACTTTATAACATATGAACATTTTGTCGCCCCTTAGCAAAATTCAAAATTCGTCCTTTTTTTTTTTTTTCTAAACTTATAATCATATGTCCCTATTTCTGCAGATATCTGATTATGAGCAAGAAGTTGAAATAATGCAGACACTCACAAAAGAAGAGTACCTAGCCTCACTGAGAAGGTGAGGTTATCACTTTTTTAATTTAAATTGATCATTGATTCAGAAAATGATTCAGTTGATTAATAGGCCAAATCTTGTACTCTGCAGAAAGAGCAGTGGTTTTTCAAGAGGGGTGTCAAAATACAGAGGAGTTGCTAGGTATAAATCAAGAAAAATTAAATTGAACAATGCTTTTATTAATCATATCAAATTTTTGGTTTGGTTTACTAAGTATATACTTTGTTGGATGAATGTAGGCATCACCATAATGGAAGATGGGAAGCAAGAATTGGACGAGTTTTCGGAAATAAGTACCTCTACCTCGGCACTTACGGTAAGTATTAACATAATTTAAAATGTTGCACGTTTGAGATCAATTGGATAGGGATATTAAACAAGACTAAACAAGCTTATATGTTTGATCAAAGAGACATACTCAAACATAGAGACATACTTGCGTGAGACGGTCTCACGATGAGACGGAACATAATTTAGGCATTGACGCTTTAATATTTTGGGAGGAGTTTGGTGTTGATTTGTGCTAGGTTGTACCCCGACTGATACATAAGACCTCTCGTATGAGTTTTTATCTTTTTTATTTATCGTATAAGATATTTCACACGAATTAAGAAAGTCATTAAATAACAATAAACATATATGTAATGTTTATTTTTTCCCTTTTGTTCACCTACATGATTATTTTATGAAATATTATTACAAAAATATATATAAGGGTGAAATTAGATTATCACATTTAATTTTTCTAAATTAGTGCAAAATGATAATTATTTTGGGATAAAGGGAGTAACTACCTATTTGAACTCGATTCGTACTCGGCTTGATTAAAGTGTATGAGTTTGATTCGACTCAACTCAACTCAACTAATTATCAAATAAGCGTAACATAAATTTTGGAACTAATAATCTTTGAAATAAACTTGAACAAATGCTTGACAAACACAATCAATCGAGAAGAAGTCAAATTAGAAATTTCTTGTAGAAGAACAATAGAGTCAATTAATTAATCAATAAATATCCATTTGTAGGTACTCAAGAGGAGGCAGCTCAAGCATACGACGTCGCAGCGATAGCACACAGAGGAATCAGCGCAGTAACAAACTTCGACATGAGCAGCTACGTGAAATGGCTAAAACCAGAACCAAACACTTGGAATATCCCTACTCAGGATATAAAACCATGCATACAATTACGACCACTACCATCTCTCTCTCCAATCAAGATAAAACAAGAAATCCAAGAAAGTACATATACCCCATTCAATTATTGCAGGAAGGCATCGTCTCCAACCGCGTTAGATTTGTTGTTACGATCTTCAGTTTTCAGAGAATTGGTTGAGAAGAACTCGACGTCATCTGAAGAAGAGAGCAGTGATGATGAGAATGGCAAGAATGTGGGGCAGAGTTATGGAGGTTCTTTTTATGGAGGTGTGCCGTTAGTGTTTTCTACTTCTGACCATAGCCATGTTGAAAATCAGTTGGAAGGACAAGTGTGTTACAGTAGTTCAGATGTTTTTGGGGTTGGTACATTAGGTTTAAGCATGGCTTCTTTCTGAAGAAGAGTATCTAGTATGCACTTTCTATGTGAACGTGAGGGTAAAATAGGGATGTTGTAAATATATGGAATAACGTCATACATATATGAAGTACTGTGTATATCAGGATGTTAAGTTTTTGAAATGTAGAATCCTAGGAAGAATTTCTCTGACCTTAAGGAATTTCATGGTTCTAATTTGTAAATGTTGTGATTACAAACTCAATTTTGGTGCTTCAGGGACATTTGATAAAATTGGAACGATATATACAAAGAAAATTAGCATGACCCCTGCACGAGGATGACACTTGTAAATTGAGAAATGATATCCATATATTGATTTAAAAAATAACTTATATACTCAATTTTGGTACACTTGATTTGGATCATCTAGTACTTCACCCCCAACTGATTAATTTTGAGCATCTGAACATCAGATGAAACTCAAAGTTATTGATCGTAATTGCGGGATGTGCAATCACATCATAATACCTTTAAAGTAGTGGTGACTCAAAGTAGTCTCACATAGGACGAGTATTCCTATTTCCGAGTTGATTTCTACCTTCAACAAAAAATTTATGGCCTTCATCATTCTCATTGTTGCCCCCTATGACATTTTTTTTTCTTGCACTAGCTTACAGTTTCTTTTCCGATTTCTCTTTCTTGCAGTAACTTCGATCTAAGAGTGTCCACGTTCGTGAGTTATTGTGGGGTTGTAACCAACAACATCCAGTTACTACCAACATAAATTTGGATACAATCCTAATTACATTCTCTCACCTCTAAAATGGTTATCACAGAATAACCAATTTTTTTTATGACAAAATAAAATGTATGCCGTGTTTGTAATTTAAATTACATTACATAGTAAATTTTAATTAAAATAACATATATATATATAATGCTTAATAACATGATATGTATGTCTAGTCATTTAAGAATTAATTGATATTCTCTTTGTTATTTGTGGATTTGTTATGTAACAGAGTTTGAATCACAAATGGTTCCATAACTTTGGTCTTAAATAGATTTAATCTCTTAAGTTTTTTTGTCATCGATTTAGTCTCAATAACTTTGACAATGACCAATTTTAGTCCCAAATCGGCCGAAACAACGTCATTTTGCCGTTTTTATTGGGGTTTTTCGACGGATGTTGTGACTTGACTACCACGTGTACTGTCATATGTATTTTTAAATGTGTTTGACTAATTCTTGCCGTCAATTTTATTTTAATTTTAAGTTTAAAATTTTAATTATATATGCCTAAAATTTTAGATATTAAAAAAAATATATATACATGGCAATTTTCAACTCGACGCGGATCACACCCATTCAGTGGGCGGGTGCAAGTTCGATACTAATTCGATACAATAACACAGTGTTTTTTTTATTATATTATTATTATTATTAAAAAAGAAAAAAAAATCAACCATCAACATTCAACAACGTGTCCGTCAAAAAAAAAAAACACTCAACAACGTGAATACATTACCTGAATAACGAGACTTGATTAAATTCTTCCCTTTTCACCTCACTAATACAATCAAGCTTAATTCCTCAACCCCATCGCGATCCCCTCGGCCCCATCGTCTCTCTACAACCACGCTGTTAGGGTTTTCTTCGCGGGGTCATTCCCAATCTCATCTTCTCCGATTCGCTTCAGATCTTTTGCAGCAAAATGTACGGATTCGAAGCGATGACCTTCAACATCCATGGAGGTTATCTGGAGGCTATTGTGCGAGGATATCGTTCGGGGCTCCTCACTGCCGCCGATTACAACAATCTCTGCCAGTGCGAAACTCTTGATGACATCAAAATGCATCTTTCCGCCACCGAGTACGGGCCTTACCTCCAAAACGGTTGGTCTACTCTCTCTCGAGTTTATAGTTTTGTTCTACTGCTGTTTTGGGCGTTTTATGTCGCTGATGTAGTCAATCGGAGAGTTTGGTTTCGGAATAACTTGATTTTGTTTTGCTGTACTGAATTAACTGCAAATCAGTTCGACTAACCATTTTTCAATTGGCTATTCAATTGTCTGTTTTAGAGCTCCGGAATTTGACTTCTGTTATTTTCCATTGGAGAATTATATGCAATTGATGATATGGTGAACTCGATTTTGGAGTCATCAAGGTGATCAGTATACGCTCTTTTACTTTATGTATCAAGTTAGATCCAAACTTTTCAAATTTATATTGTTCCTATTTTCTATAAGATGCTCACTGGATCAGCTCACTGTTTGGAGTTTGATTTGATTAAAAGGTTTAGAGACTGGTCATAAATTAAATTCTTAGCTATAACTCCACCCAGCTTGGTGGAATTGTTATAAGATATTTTGTTCATTTGTTACCATCAGCTCCTATTCCATTTTTCTGAATTCTGATTCTTCAATGTGTGCCATGTTACAAAATAGTATATCATGGAGAAGTTGATTATGTTTCAGTGAGAAATATACTAAGTCGTCTATAAGTTATTGAATTACAAATTAGCTATTTCTTAGCTTATTAGTTTCTGTAAGGAGTTACATGATTTGTTTGAAACTTTACGAGTTTTTCTGATTGGTGGCATTTTCTGATGCCAACATTGTAATATTTTTTTTGTTTTATTATTCAATGCAGAGCCCTCCCCATTGCATACTACAACAATTGTGGAGAAATGCACCCTTAAACTGGTTGATGAGTATAAGCACATGTTAACCCAAGCCACGGAGCCTATGTCAACCTTTCTAGAGTATATAACGTATGAAGATCTTTCTCTAAGACAGTTTATATCTGTATTTCTAGTTGATACATGGATCTATACACTTATTCAAATGTTTGAATTTTATATCCTGTAAAATTACTGCTAAAGGCTAAACCATTGTGCATAAATCCTAGAGAGTGTGCATTGATATTCATTTTAATCAAGTGGAGCAACAGTCTTGTAATTTTAGCATACCATTGGTTTAGGTTGAAATTTACTTGGTCATCCAATTTTGACTTTTGGTACAAAAATAGATTATCAAGTCCAGTAGTATTTCTTTCTAGGACTCCACATTGTATTGAAAGAAAAATAGTCATTTGCATTTTGAAGTCTGTAAAAATGAGATGCCTTTGAATTTATAGCAATAATCATCAATTATAATTGAAATCTGTTTTAGTTATTGAAATGAGAGAAAAATGAGATAACATTTGAATTAGTGCCTGGTCCACCACGCAGACATGAATTTGCTACTACTTGATGTTATTGGCTGCATCTCTTTAATATGTTTTGATTGTCCTTTCTGTTGTATATCTTTTGTTAATTTTTTACATCAGTCTGTTAGTTTAGAATACAATATAATGAATTGCTAAAATATATAATGGACCGTGCGAATCTTCTGGTAGTCTTAACTCTTAAGCAACTATGCATTCTAAATTGCTGACACCTAGCTCTTTGTTAAGCATTTTTCAAACTAGATATTAAAATTTCATTCTTGACCGAGATGATTGTTTATTGCTTAGATATGGCCACATGATTGACAATGTTGTGCTGATTGTAACTGGAACATTGCATGAGAGAGATGTTCAGGAACTGTTGGAGAAATGCCACCCTTTAGGGATGTTTGACAGGTATGAGGTATCATACCTTGATCGAACAATTTAGTCTATCTTCTATAATATTATATATTAACCATTTATTTTCCACAGCATTGCAACTCTGGCAGTTGCTCAGAATATGAGGGAGCTTTACAGACTGGTCCTTGTTGACACACCCCTGGCTCCATACTTCTCTGAGTGCATCACCTCAGAGGTTCTTTGCTATACATTTTATTTTTATTTCCTTTTTTTAGCTACTGATTTTGGTGTCATGATCTTCGAGTATTTGAATCGTAGAAGTTTTACTAATCATTGTCTTGTCGACATAATTCTACATTCTGAGTGGATGTAGTTGAAAGAGTAACTAACTTTGTACCCATATATAGTCTGGGCTGGGTTGTTCTCAAAAAAAGCTAGTCTTAACAATAGTTCTGCAATATTAGGGGTGTAAGTGAGTCGAACCGTCTCCCGACCTACTCATGCTCGACTCATATAAAGCTCAAAATCGGTTCGTATTTGATCGACTTGAGCTTGCATTCTGGCTCAACAATACTAGGCTCATCAGGCTCGTGAGTCTAATCGAGCTCACATGATTTAACTATTTTACCTCTGATATGAAAATAACTTAGAGATATACTCTATTTATAAATAAAATAAAAATGAGGCACACTTGCGTGAGACGGTCTCACGGTGAGACAGAGCATAAATTGGGCACAACACTTTAACACTTTGGAAGGGGTAGGTGTTGATTTGTGCTAGTTTATACCCCGTCTCATGTATGAGACCGTCTCATACGAGTTTTTGTCAATAAAAATATATAACTAAAGGTATATAAGTTTGCAAGTCGGGCTTGAGTTTCTCGAATTTTCCTTCAAGTCGAACTCGAGTTCAAAAGAATTGAGCTCGTCGAACTCGAGTTCAAAATAATTGAGCTCGATTGAGTATGAATCGAGTTTCTAGTTTACTCTAGCTTGAAACTACTCGACTCAACTCAGTTCATGTACACTCCTATTCTGCATATTAGCTGGGTGGCTCCAACTGCTCGGTTGCTTAAGAAACAGCTTAATAACTAAATTACTCCATTGGATTGCAGCACTTCTTACAAATGAGCAGTATAATAAAGATATTAATTTAGTATTAAAATACCAGCTGATTCACTCCACTCGAAAAAAATTACAATCAATATACAGAGATATTGCTTTTTCCTTGTGTTCTTTAAAACAGGTGTTACTTTCTTTTTTAATATGCACATTTTTTTTCAGGACTTGGATGACATGAACATTGAAATTATGAGGAACACTCTCTACAAGGCATACCTTGAGGATTTTTACAGATTTTGTCAGGTATAGTGAATACCCATGTGCTCAGCAAGTTTCCTTTCCTTCAATTGTAAATTAGTCTCTGTTAAGGGAATTTATCAACATTCAAATTTACTTGTAGAAACTTGGAGGTGCCACTGCAGAGATTATGTCTGACCTTCTATCCTTTGAGGCTGACAGAAGGGCAGTCAATATTACGATAAACAGGTTATTAGCTGTTTAAAAGCCATGAAAATGTTCTCATGCATACCAGTTAGTCATCTCATTTTCTGACCCTTTTTTCTTGTTTCTCCAGCATTGGCACTGAGCTTACTCGAGATGATCGTAGGAAGCTGTATTCTAATTTCGGCTTACTGTAAGGACTTTTTCTATCATTCACGGAGTTCATGCTGAATTCTTTTTTGGAGTTTCTCTTTTCCGTCACTCACAGCATAATTCTTGATAGATATCCTTATGGTCATGAGGAGCTTGCTATCTGTGAAGATATTGATCAGGTAGTCAATAGTGTATGTTCATATATTTTGTGCTATTTTCTTTCTGCCGTGATGTGAAATGTCTTGCAATATGCAACCAGGTGGTCTAACCTTATAAGTTATAAGGGCTGTGTTAGTTTTGATTTTCCATGAATGCCTGTTGAAAAAAACATATGACTGATGATATTCTGTTTTTTCATGGGTCTATGGACTCTGAACCGTTAAGGTAATCTTTCAAAGGTATAGACAGTATGATGATAAAAGGGCTGTGTTGAATAGAAAGTTTGATGAAAGAGGGAGATCACAAAAATATAAGTTGTACAAGAAAATTTGTTTGCAAGGAGGATACAATTATTATCTACTTTCTATTTACTTTCTTCATTTCTACATTAGATTGTGTTTCTTGCAATCGTAGAGAGTGGAGGGGTCTTTTTAGTATATGGGAGGTGCCTTTCAGCCTGCCCTCTTATCTTTATCAATTACAAGTTTAGTATTTAAGGGATTACTCGTATCCATTTTGGAAGACTCCCATAACTGAGTTCTATTATGAGCAAAGCGGAAAGAGCCAGTTTGCTTCTCTTGATTTTAACTGTTGAACCTTGTAGGTTCGGGGTGCCATGGAAAAGTATCCTCCTTATCAGTCCATATTCACAAAGTTATCATATGGAGAGAGTCAGATGCTTGACAAGGCTTTTTATGAAGAGGAAGTGAAACGACTTTGCATTGCGTTTGAGCAGCAGGTTTGTTTTTCGAAGCTCTTCTTATTCAGATTAATTGCACTACAATATAAATTTTCTAAATTAAGAGTCTATTATAATAATTAATAATTTATTAACTTATAGAGTGTAATTGTATTTATAATTAACTTCAATTTTGTAATATTTCATCAATTTTTTATTGGTTAACTGTGAAAATTCCAAGTGGTTTTACAATATACTTCTAACAAACTCATTCTTAATTGTATTTTGACATTTAATCAATCAAATATAACTTCAGAAGAATTAAGTTTGAGTTATTCTAACCAACTCAAACTTAGCTGTATTTTGACATTTAATCAATCAAATATAACTTCAAAAGAATCATTGTATTGCTGTAAGTTGCTGTAACTTATTCAGATATATATTCAGTTGATTAGTTTAAAAATAATCATTGTGGAAAATATTATAATTTAGGAATATGTGATTTAATAATAGGTAAACATGCAGAGTTATTCTGGATATTAAATACAAATTTAACTGTTCTAAATTTCTAATTAAGTAATCCCATAGTCAAAGAATATCTAATGAGGGCCATATTTTGACTATACTCATAATTTTAGTAGATTATTAATCTGTGATAGGAATGAGACAACATTGCTCCGTAAGTATTTCTCATTATCTTATAGAGACTACTGATTTATTGAGTAATAATTCATAGAGGTTTTAATATTGAAATACATCATGATCCATGATTATAGTTTGCAATGTTTAATATAATCTGTAATACATTTGGTCATGCAGTTCCATTATGCGGTATTTTTTGCGTATATGAGGTTGAGAGAACAGGAGATCAGGAATTTGATGTGGATTTCCGAATGCGTGGCACAAAATCAGAAGTCGAGAGTGCACGATAGTGTTGTCTTCATATTTTAAGCTAATGACGAAAACTAAAACAAACTGGTTTCATACCTGCAACTAGTATCGAGTCCCACTTTTTTCTGTAAATTAATGTTTTCATTTCGACTTGTGATTGATTTGAACTGCTGAGAGTACTCGGTTTGTGTTCTACACAATTTTTCATTAATAAGTGGTTTAATTATCTATTAGTTGGGAGGAAAATATTGTATTGATATTGATAAAAATGGGCGACTGTTTGATATACAATAAAACTATGCATTTGTACGACTGCAGTATGATTAATAGTTGATTGTTTGTTAGATCAAATCCATTGCCTATATTTTCTTGGTCGAGCTCGCATGTGGTTTTTGTGGTATGTGGTTAGAATTGTTGATTCAGTAACTGTAGGTTTCTGTTTTTGTTTTTACAAAATGTTTGCAAACTCTATTTACAATTTAGAAGCACTCCTCAGAAGTTAAAACTGTGATGTGACAATTTAAAAAATAAGTGGTTATTTCTCCTCCATATGGTAGGGATTGGTTGGGTACAATAAATAAGGGTGAGAAAAATGAGATTGATATAATATAATATGGATTGATAGTATTATGTCGTTTGGTACGACGTAATACAAAAGATAAGATAAAAATATAATTCCATTTGGTAGAGGGTAAACATATGTATAAAATTAGTATTATCACTTGGTAAGTGGTAATAAACATGTATAAATTGTGGATTTCAATGAAATGTCCAATTTACCCTTGTACCCAAATATAAATAAAAGCTTAGTGTTGTTGTTTTTAAAAAAATATATTTAAATTGAATTTATTTAAATTAAATATATTTTATACATGTATTTTAAATTAAACATATTTTATACATATATTTTAAATTAAATACATTTTAAATATTTAAATATATTTCCCTTAAATATTCAATTTTACCACTTATACCAAAACATAAAAACCTCATCCTTTTAATTGTAGGCTAACATGTGGTATTAATAGTGATCATGTCCAGCCTGTCCACCTTCACATAATCAAGATGGGTTCAGTTATTAACACCCCCATTATTAGGAGATACACCCCCTCCATAATTTCGAAATATAGATGTTGAAATTGTATCTTAATTTCGAAAGTGGTTTTTCGAAATCACTAACATATTTCGAAAAGAAGATGCCGAATTTCTGAAGTTTTGCAAAGTAAAATTCTGCAAAAAAACTTTCAAAACAAATGTTCCGAAATTAAGATACAATTTCAACACCAGTGTTTCGAAATTATGTATTAAATTCAAATTAATTTTTTCAAAAATATTTTTGGGGGTGTATCTCCTAATAATGGGGGTGCTAATAACCGGGCCCAATCAGGATTCATCATATTTTTAATTATATTTGTTGCATTTAAATTTTACTAAAAACAAGTTAATTTAAATGAAAAAAAACAAGTTAATTCAACAACTCATCAATTTAATTAGATTACTCATCTTTCATTAGATTAGCAACAAGTTAACATGTTAACATTAGAGAGTTGATCTCCAAATCTTTCAATCTCAAAAATAATGTATACAAACTTGATCACATCATTTTAATTATTGAGGCATATCAATTAGACAACTCAAAATCAAACAATCCTTCATTTTCTTGCATCTAGCAAAGAAATTCATGGCACTCATACATCAAATTCCCTTCTGTTGAATATATACTCCTACATGGCCCATTGTGAAAAACCTGGCAATTCTCCTTATTCATATACATAAATCTTGAACACCCTTTCCATCTCTTGATAGCTCCTAAGTGTATTCATTAATTAAAGCATACACATTGAGGAAAGGCATAAAACAAACAAAGAAATTTATACCTAAGAAATGCATCAGCATTCAAGCAAAGAGGGCCCTGAGGAATATAGTCATGATCACGTTGTTGATCTGAAATCAAACCAACTTCTTTAATGGAGAGTCTTGCTTTTGCAGGCATCATCACGAAAAGCCCTCTGCAGATCTGCAGTAAACGAAGCTAGCTCAGTCCACGCCTTGACAGCCGTATCCGCAACTTTCAGCTCAATCATCCTCTCCGCCAACCACAACTTTCTAACCAAGATATCCCCACAATTAATAGTATCTAATTACAAGAAACTTCACAGGAGACATTTCACAAACATATGGCAGCTAGCTTAAGAATCTGAGCAATAAAAAACAGAGCAAAAAAGTATAAAACTTTGTGACAACCAAAAAGTAAAAAAATCCCAGTTTCGATTAAACAGAGATTATGAACACAAAAACAAGAATAATCCAAAGAAAACATTCAAGCAGAGTTTCGATTAAACAAAGATTATGAACACAAAAAACAAGAATAAACCAAAGAAAACTTTCAAGCAGTAGAATTGAACATTCACGACTAATCATTCAAAACATAAAAGCTAAACTCTCCTAATGTTTCAAACAAGTAGATATAAATATTGCACCAAAATCTTGCCAATTGCCCATCCAAAATCCATTAATTTTGCAAACCTCCCAAATATAAGGCCACTACTACTCAATTTCACCACGCATCAAGAAACATGTGCAAGCCTAGCAGACAACCATCAATTTCAAGTCATATGTAACCATACCTGCAATATGTCCTCAATGAGCACGATTATATTTTATTACAATCTATTATACCTTGCTTAGAGCAAACTTGTGAGACAGAACTCATTGAAGTGTGATAGCATTCGCTTCATTGAAACAGAACCCAATATTTTTGCCCGTATTCGTACCCGAAACAAGAACAAATTCTTGAGAGCCAATGATTAGGGCATACACGGGCACTCCCGCGAATTTCTCCCCAATTACCTCGGCTGACATCGTATGATTCGTAGGAGTGAAATTACTACTACCATAAGCGATTCCTGTTATCCAACAAACACACCCAAATCTATTCAATTTACACAACAATTCTTAAAAAATAGAACAAATTAACAAAAAATCGGATTGAAATCGTTTGAAATTGAACCTGAGAGAAAAATTGGATCCTCCCGCCTGCGTAATTCGAGGGCTGCTACAACAGCTCCATGGTTAATTCCACCATCGATAATAAAATTGAAACCCTAGATTTCGACGAAACTGAAAATCGCTCGTAAGGTAGAGACGATGGAGAGAGAGTGAACAAATGGGGTGAGAAAATTATGATATAATCATGTGAGGGGCAATTTCGACATGAAATTGCACTTAGGAACCCTTAGGCTGCATTTTTTATGGGATTCACACGGATGCACTTAGGACTTTGCGCTCCCCATCTCATACGAGTTTGGAATTTAGAGTTTGGTTTTCAAATTCCACATTCCATCCACACCTACAAATACTTATATAATCTATAATTACTCTTCCCAATACATCACACTTTACACTTTATACACTTTATTATTATTCTCAATATAATATAATAATACAATATCAATCATTATTAAACATTGATTTGACATAAAGTTAAATCTCACCCTACTTAAATTTTAAAATAATCACATACATTTACTATTCATCAAGGATTCTAAATTTCTGGATTTTAAAACCTTAATTTGCTCCGCATACTTAAATCCCAAAACAAACGCAGTCTTACTTACCGAAGAGGACCCCATCGATAGTGTTGAAGGCTATAGGGCGTATTACTGTCAGGGTCGGCCGGGTCAATGTAAATTAGTACGGGCATAGTATGAGCTAACAAATGAATTTTTATATTATTACATGATACTATTTAGACCATATTAAGGTCATCCAAGCAGAGCCTATGTGTTTGCAAGCATTCCTTTAGTTTTTACTAAAACAATCACTAATTTTTAAAATTATATGCAAATCAATTATTGAAACTGGTTTATATATGATTTTTTTATTTTTCCTTTACAGAACGTAAAAAGTTCGTGGTAATCTAGCGATTCGAATTTATTGACGGACAATTGTTTTTAGTAGTTGATCTCAAATTGACACAGTTTCAATCAAAGAAACTGCAACTTCTGGTTATGTTTTCCAACATTTCTCGTTGAAATCAAGCATTGAAATACCGCACACTTTCAGATATAGGGGGTGTTTTGAAACATTTAGGTGGTGTTTGCAACTATTACTCTAGGTGTAGAAGACTTTTTTTTTTGAAAAAATTGGGTCACACTAAGTGCCTATTTTGAAAAAATTATTTTAGCTTATAGAAGCACTTTTTTTTTTGAAAAGTTGAGTCACACCAACTTAAAAAAAAAAGTGCTTCTAAATATTCATTTAGAGTTTCAAAACAAGCTCTAACTTCTCAAATAAGTGCTTCTACACCTTTATGTTGAGAATGCAAACATCACCTTAAAACAACTTCCAAAAATACTTATTTTCAAAGCTTTTAAAAATAAATACTTCTAAAAGTTATTTTAAATATTTCAAAACATACCCATATTCCCAAACCTAAATCATTGAACACGGTTCTCGGAAAATACAATTTATTAAATTCATAACATTTAAGACAAATGAACATGACAGCAGTCTTATATCCTTGTACACACAATAAGATCAATCTAAATAAAAAGTATTTTCTTTAATTATTCACTAATCGATAACCTTTTTTTTATTGTTTAAATAAAATATGCAATACTGTATCAATTAAAGTGGCATGAGATCATTCTATTTCCCCAATCCAACGTGACATGACATGACATGACATTACAAGTTAAGTCATAATTATTTGGTAATTATCTTACTATGTAGATTTGTTCAAAATTCTAATATTATCCATAAAGTTGCTCTTTTTTTCTTTTTGCATTTAATATCACATCATTCTCATTCCCCACCGATTATTTCTTCCTATTCAGTTTAATTAAGTCGAAGGCTATTTATCTTTTTTATCTTTTTTTTTTTTTTTGAGCGCAGGCTATTTATCTAAATAGTCGAAAAAATACATTAAAGGGGCGTTGTACGAAGCAATTTCACATATTTTATTTAATAATACGGATCTTTGACAAATATATTTGACCCATTCTCACTTAAAATCAACTATCGATACTAAAATGTAATATATGTTTTAAGAGAATGAGACTGTGAAATATCACAAACTAGTTTAGTAGCAGTGTATTACGCGATTTTTTAATTAAAAATATAATATTTAATAATAAAAATATAATTATGTACATAAATGCATTAAACATAAAATAATAATTATTTAGAGTGTATATTAATATATTTACTTAAACAATTATTGAAATAAAATTATTATGTCAAATTTTACAAAACAATAGAAAAATGACACATTAATACAAAAATGTGATAATTCATTCAAATTAATCTTAAAATAACATATCATCCAAATGAACACAAGATGGCATATCATCAAAATAAATCTTCAATTGATAATATGGGGGACTTTTATGTTAATTTAATTTAAGTTCCAGTCCTAGATAATTAATTCGTTGGCTGTAGTATTTGACCATTCATTTGAACTTATTATTAAATTCGTATAAAGGAATGCACATTTTACAATGACGTTTCAGTACGATGATTCCACCAAAATTTATTAAATATTACGTACCAAAATTATTTGATCGTTTAAGTGTGAGTGCAACACTTTTGCACGTAGTTTTTCCATTATTTCAGCTAATTTTGGCGCTACTTTATTGGTAGGTATTAGCAAAGATATTTTTGGCTGTCTTGACTGTAGTTACCATATTCTCCTTGATTTTTCAATTAACTACTTTATGTTGTTATTTTATCTAGACTTTGTAATAAACCGTGTGTTTCAAATTTGAGGTTTGGACCGTTTGGCAAGAGCTAAGAGGTATGAACTTTGGACCTTTTTTTTATTAACGAGACATACTTGCATGAGATCTTCCCACGATGAGACGGGATATAAATTGAACATTGACGTTTTAATACTTTTGAAAAATAAATGTAATTTGTGCTAGATTGTACCCCGTCTCATATGAGTTTTTTTTTTTTATATCAGGATATGAAATTTGAACTTTGAACTTTGAATTTTATTTTTTTTTTTTTTTTTTGTGCTGTTATTTATTACATAAAGTTGAGGTTTAGAACTTTAGATCACTAAAATTCACGAATTAGTAAGTAAATTTATTTTTTTATTTAAGTTTGAATTCATCTTTCATTCAATTCATTATAGAACAATCTTATCAAAGTCCTTTTCAACAAAAGAAAACTATTTTTGTCATCTCAAGTTTATCGACTTTTTTCCTCATAAATATAATGATAATAAAAATACATGTTTTTTTTTCAAAGCAATCAATTACAATAGTTTTATAAGATAATCAATTACAATAACTCCTTCTATCACAGGACATGTGGCAATATTATTATTAACCAAAACCACCACAAGAGGGACCAATTAAAACCGCAAACTCTGAACCAAGAATCAAGACCAAACACTGAACCACTACAAGAGGGAATAAATTTTCCCTCTCCGTGTATCGAAACCAAGACCTCGGGTCTCAGGTGGTGGAGCTCTAACCACTTGAGTTATCCACACTTGAATATAATAAAAATACATGTTAATCTTGGTGTTTCGACATGATTATAAAAGTATCAAATTTATTGGTGCATGTGGTGCACAGGAGAATTTGCCTACCAAATTAAGTGGTTAAATCATAAAATGAATAATTTTGTTTATTAGAAATACAACCGATATACATGGTTTCAAAAAAAAAAAACCTATATATATATGTGTATTTTTAGTCATAACATATACATTTATTTTTTTAACCTGTAGAAATATAACCTTCTCCAAAGTTTTCTTTTTATTTTACAAATTAAAAAATAAAAAAAAATAACATGTGCAGTTATCTTTGTGATTATATAACGATTTAAGTATATACATGGTCAGACCTACATCGGATAAAGGTATCAATTTCTTATATATATATACTTATAATTAAGACACACTGTATTTGGAGAATTTGTAAGTACCAAATAAATAAGATTGGTTAAATTTTAAAATGAATAATTTTGTTTATTAGAAATAAAACTATCTGATATACATGGTTTCTTTAAACAAAAAAAAAAACCTATATATACATGTATTTTTTAGTAAAAATAACATATAAATAAAATTTTTTAAACCTGTAAGAAATATAAAAGAATATGTATAAACATTTTTTTTTAAATTTTACAAATTAAAAAATCCAAAAACACGATTTATATAAAATTTTTGTGCAGTTATACTTAAATGTGTGATTATATAACGATTTCGTTATATATCATCTTTCAGTTTCATGCTAATGACATCTTTCAACCAAACTTGTGAAATAATTGATCCTGGATATAATTAGCAAGAAATTAGTGACCAGAAAAAGATTTTCCTTTCTGCCATATGTGAACAAAACGAGGAACCATTTAAAGAAATGGAAACCTCGGAGTTGCTAAATTAGGAAATTCCCTATTTTTCATATAAAAAAATCCTTCTCATTTCTTTTCATCCCAAATTTTATCAACTTTTATTAGCATTAAAAAATTATCTTATCTTTATTATATCCGTGCTTAATATTGTTTTTCAAATAAATTATGTAAATTAATCCAGTTAACATCATTAAATAAGAATATAGTAAGAATTCCAGAATACATTAAATAAATTATATTTTTTTGAAAATTTTGGAGTTAGTATTTGTCACAACTCACAGTGGAGACAGACGTTAAGACGATCTTGATGCAATTCATGTATAGGTATTACGTGACTGCGTGTAAATTATTCTTGAGTTTGAATGCCCCAATTATTTTATTTTATTCGTGCAGTCCTAACTAATATTGCAGCACATAGTATTGGTAGTAGTATACCTCATTTTTTATGAGTTTTAATTTAATTATTGAGTTGAGTCTTAATATTGTATAGATAGTCTTCTCGATATTCGTCATTATTACGTCTCACAGTATAGACAAGGTCTCATGTGCACTTGGTGCACAGATTCTAGATTCGTGCACTCACTTTGACCCAACCCATTTTTTAATTTTGTGGATCCTCCACTTCTTTTTTTTATTTTTTATTTTCGAAAACAACACTTCTTTTTTTTATCCATATTGAATACACATGCAATCTAGCAAATTAACAATAAACTAACACAAATCTGTGTATTCTCAACCCAAATTCGTGGGCAATTTAGTGCCAAGAATTTTTCTAAAATGCTGATTCTTTCTCCCCTATGATTTTGCTTCTGATCTAATGAGTATTCTTACCTAATAATCTTTATAGAATAAAATTCTTATTTGCTGATTAAAAAATACACACACAAATTTGTGCGTTAATCCAAATCGGTTGATCTCAAAATAGACAATAATCATTGAAATCTATTTTTTGCGTTTGCCCAATCAGATCAGAGAACGAAAGTGAGTGAGCTTAAATAGATTCATTATTTCCTCACCAGAAACTCCTCCCTAATCATTTGGGAATGAGATTCATATCAGATAAGAAGATTTGGATTATAAAGAAGGAGATTGAAAACGGAAAAAGGGTGGCGCAACTCTGTGTGTGTGAGAAAAAGGGTTAATGGATTTGGTCATTTGGGGGAAGTTTGTGCGAGGGTTATAGGAAGTTGCCCATTTCATTAATTATAAGTTGCATGTTTCTATTACAGGAGTTGCACGCTTCAATTATAAGTAGTTGCACGACGATTTTTTATAAGTAGTTGAACGTTTCAGTGGTTGTAAGTTGCACGATTATTTTATATGTAGTTACACATTTCAGTGGTAGTAAGTTGCATGATCCTACTACAAATAGTTGCACGATTCTACTATAGATAGTTGCACGTTTTTTGTCTAAGTAGTTTCATGTTTTTGTTATAATTAGTTGCATGTTTTAGTTATAGAAAATTATCCGTTTACAAGGTAAAAAATAAAGAAGTCTTGAAAGAAAATAGAAGAATTAAAAAGCAGATCCATTATAAGTAGTTGCACAATTCTTTTATAAGTATTTGCACGTTTCAGAGGTAGTAAGTTGCACGATTCTTTTATAAGTAGTTGCATGTTTCAGTGGTAGTAAGTTGCATGATTCTACTATAGATAGTTGCAAGTTTTTTGGTCTAAGTAGTTGCATGTTTTTGTTATAATTAATTGCACGTTTTAGTTATAGAAAATTGTCCGTTTACAAGGTAAAAAATAAGAAGTCTTGAAAAAAAATAGAAGAATTAAAAAGAAGATCCATAAAAAAAATAAAAAATAAAAACCAAATTTGAGAATCGAACCCTATACCTCTACTTTGCAAAGTGATTGTTGAGCCGCTAGGCTACAAGTTACAACTGACCCTTACAATAATTGCGACTCCATGACGCCATCACTTATAAAATGAAGATCCGTTTTTATATAAGTGGGTCATACATGGGGGGAGTGTGTCATGCACCTTGTGCACAGGAGACCCAATACTCAGTATAATGATTATTTTAACTAAAGAAGAGTAAGAGCTAGATGATTATCTTTACCGACACAATGCAATTTATTAAATTCATATCTTTAGGGTCCGTTTAGTTTAGTTGGGCGTAATGAAAATTATTTCGAAACTTGTCTTACTTTGAAGGCATTTGTTCGGAGATTTTAAAGTTTGGTGATACGTTCGTTGATGTGAATTTTTCTAGGGTTCGTCGAATGGGCAATGTTGTTGCTCATAAGGGTGACCATTAAATTACAAAAATCGTCCGCACCGAACCGCATTGCACCGCCATTGATAAATTTTTATCATAAACTGCGGTTATTTTTTTGATGCAAAATCGCACCGTAAAATTGGTGCAATTACGATTTTTCGTTGCAAACCGCACCGCCACACCGCCAAGTTGAAAGTGTAATTTACTATTCGACATCCTATATTTATAGACTCATTTCTTAACTAAATCCATAAGGAAACAAACTATCTTCATAATTCTTTTAATCTACAAACTTAACTTTTACACATAACAAGCTCATGTATTTTACTTGTGTAAGAATATAATCCCTCATCTAATCAAGCCTACAATTATGAGCTACAATCGTGGGACAATAATACACCTACCATACATACAAGAGATCCTATATTTACAGATACTCTATTAACTTATATAATGTTCAAAGATATTATTTCATTTATCATTTCTAAATGACAAAAATTCGTATGAGACGGTCTCATGTATGAGACGGAGTACAATTTAGCACAATCAACACCCATCACTCTCAAAGTGTTAAAAGCGTCAATACCTAAATTTTTATCATAAACCGCGGTTATTTTTTTGATGCAAAACCGCACCGTAAAATTGGTGCAATTACGATTTTTCATTGCAAACCGCACCGCCACACCGCCAAGTTGAAAGTGTAATTTACTATTCGACATCCTATGTTTATAGACTCATTTCTTAACTAAATCCATAAGGAAACAAACTATCTTCATAATTCTTTTAATCTACAAACTTAACTTTTACACATAACAAGTTCATGTATTTTACTTTTGTAAGAATATAATCCCTCATCTAATCAAGCCTACAATTATGAGCTACAATCGTGGGACAATAATACACCTACCATACATACAAGAGATCCTATATTTACAGATACTCTATTAACTTGTATAATGTTCAAAGATATTATTTCATTTATCATTTCTAAATGACAAAAATTCGTATGAGACGGTCTCATGTATGAGACGGAGTACAATTTAGCACAATCAACACCCATCACTCCCAAAGTGTTAAAAGCGTCAATACCTAAATTGTACTTCATCTCACCGTGAGACGGTCTCAAACAAGTGTGTCTCTTTCTAAATATATATTTTTCAACTTTAACCATATTATAGAATATTGATCAATTAAATTTGTTATCATTAGTTTAAATTGACATCATTTTCTTCTACTAATATTTATGTTCATGTAAAACCGCCAAACCGCAAATAACCATCCGAAACCGTTCAAAACCGCATGATCACATTTATATGAAAAACCGCGGTTTAGAATTTTACAATTAACCGAACCGCATGTAGCAAGGCAATTCGAATTTAGTCGAAAAAACCGCAAAACCGCACCGTGGACACTCCTAGCTCATAGATTAGCTCATTTTGCTTTTATTTGTTCGTCTGCTTTCATATCGTCTTCCGTTCCGGTTGACATTGTTGCTACTGTTGAAGCCAATTTACGGGCTTAATTTATATTACTTTACTTTCCCGTAAAAAAAAAAAAAAAAAAAACACCCCGTATTTAGAATGGAATGGAATGAAAAAAATAATTAATTATCCCACTTTCATTATCTAATTTCATTCTCACTTAACTCTCCTCAAATGATGTCAAGTGTGGATAACTCAATTGGTTAGAGTTCCACCACCTGAAACCTTGAGGTCCCGGGTTCGAGACACGGAGAGTGAATATTTATTCCCTCTCGTGGTGCTCCTCCTCTTGTGAGTTAGTGGTCCCCCTATTGTTGGGTTGCTGTTCTGGTTGCGGTGCAGTTGCAGTTTTGGGTGGTCCCCCTCTTATGGTGATTGTGGTTCCGATCTACAGCGAGATGAAATGATGTTGTCATGTGCCCAGTGGTAGAAGAAACTATTATAATTGATTATATTATAAAACTATTGTAATTGATTGTCTTTAAAAAAAAATCATCCTCAAATGATACCCATTGTTGATATTCTAACCAAACAATAACAATACAATCAAATCTTACAATGATTGACCCTCAATGATACTCATTATCATTATCATTTTCAAGTCTTACCAAACCGACCCTTATTAAACGTAAATATGTGTGTATATTGAAGACAAATAAATATACAAAATGAAAATACATTTAAAGTTACATGAATCATATCAACTATAAACCTACCATTCTCACTCTGGGTAGTTTAAAGGATTAAACGTATTTAAACATTCATTTAATAAAAAGTTATTTGAAATAAACATAATGCATCTAAATTATCATATTTTGTTTTTAAAGATCCTTAAATTATTATTATTTTTTTAAATGCTTAATCTTTATTTTAGGAGGCTCTTGACGATTGAAATTCATAAATTTTGTTAAGTCAGTCTAATGTTTTCAATTCCCCATTAAAATATTAGTGGGTCTCATGTGCACTCGGATGCACCGTACACTTATAGTGCATTTTAGAAGCGTGCAATTATACAAAATAGAAACGTGCAACTATTTCAAAAAGAAGCATGCAACTATGTTCTCATATTAATAGTTACATTTTTCTGTGTAATAAGTCGCATTTTTCAGTATAACAAGTTGCACGCTTCTAAAATGCACTATGAGTGCACAGTGCATCCGGGTGCATACAAGACTTATCCTTAAAATATAATTACATATCAACTTTTAATTTGAACGTTATTGTATCTGAATGACACTTAAGATCAAATTTCAACAAAAAAAAAAAAATCAAATTTTACCTAATTGTCAAAAAAAAAAAAAAACTTTATAAAATAAAATTTATAATGTAAGTGTTTTAAAAATAAAAAGATATATAATCTAATGTTCTTATAAAACATAAATTATATAATCTAAAAGCTTTTAAAATAATTTTTTTTTAAACGCCTTTCAAAATTAATTAATAGTTTAAAAATTTGGAAATAAAAATTACTCCATTTATTTCTCTCTTATCTAAATATTTACTTATACACGAGTATTAAAAAAAAATATGAGTGATGTCTCATGTGCATTCAAATGCATCGTGCACCCATAATGAATTTTAGAAATATACAACTTGTTATACTGAAATATGTAATTTGTTTACACTGAACCGTGCAACTATTTTTTAATATTACTAGTTGCACGATTCAGTGTAAATAAGTTACATGTTTCACTATAATAGATTGCATGTTTTTAAAATGCACTATGAGTGCACGGTGCACCTAAATGGCTGGATCCATGTATGACTTAGCCAAAAAATATTATATATTAGTGTTAAAAGGGAATAAAAATATTTTTTGATCGAAGTTAAATGGTAAAGTAATACTTAATATTTGTGTAAATAAAATAAAAAAAGTCTAATGTTAAAAGGATAATGACATTGAATGTAATATTGACATGTTTTTTTTTATAACACGGTATCCGACTCAAGGACAATATTGACATGTCTAAAGGATATAAATAAAAGGAAAAAAATATACTATTATTTATAAATGACAAAAATGCATATGAGACTGTCTCATGCATGAGAATTGAGACGTGGTACAACCTAACACAAATTATACTCACCATTTTTAAAGTGTTAAAATATCAATGCTCAATGTATCCCCGTCTCACCATGAGACAGTCTCATACAAGTGTGTCTCTTTATAAAGAGTGGGCCTCATGTGCACCAGGGTGCACCATGCACTCATAGTGCACCATGCACTCATAGTGCATTTTAGAAATTTGCAACTATACAAAATAGAAACGTGCAACTATTCCAAATAGAAACATGCAACTATATTCTCATATTAACAGTTACACTTTTTTGTATAAATAAATTGCATTTTTCAGCATAGTAAATTGTACGCTTCTAAAATGCACTATAAATGCATAATACACCCGGATGTATAGCGCTTTATAAATATGTTCAATCAAACTTGAAATAAACATTTTTAAATAAATACCAAGGAGATAATGTTCATCTAAAAGTTTTTTTTTAGGCATCTTGCTTTTACAAGGTCAAATCATAAAGAGAGCTGGCAAGTGACAATAAAATAAAAAAGGTGTGTGTTAAAAAAAAAAAAAAACAGAATAAACAGAAAACGGAAAACACAAATATATGAGTATTAATTAGGGAGTATTTAATACTAGTACCACCAATCCATATTCAAAAACCAAATCCGCCTCTTTGAACAGCCCACTGGTTTATCATGCCCCTGGTTTTTCATTGCCACCCTTCTCAAACCATCCATCCACTTGGCACTGTCACCTACCCCCTATCTATACACATTTTCCCCACTTTTCACACTCATAATCTTCCATGTACAAACCGCAAAGCCATATCGTACGACGCCGTATGACGACCATGTTATCTGTCCAATCATAAATAGAAAATCGAACCCCCCCTGTTTTTCCCCTTTTCTTGGGGTTTTTTTTTTGTTGCTAAAATCACTTCGAATTCGGATTCTATTTGATTTCTTGGAATTGCCTCGTCAGGGTTTTGCTCCAGTTTTGGTACTCTGTTTATATCGCAGCGATTCTTGAATTTTGGTGCTCTGTTTTTGTCGAATCGCATCAGTTATTGAAATTGGGTGATATATATTTTGACTGGATGCAAATGGGGGTTCAGCAAAACGGTGGTGGTGGGAGGGGGGAGATGAACGATGAGTCGAAAAAGGGCAAGAAAAGGCAGAAGAGATCGAATCGAGTTCAGAGGCTTTATGATTCTTGCAAAGAAGTGTTTGCTGATTGTGAGCCCGGCATTGTTCCTTCCCCAGAAAAGGTCGAAAAGATTGCGGCGATTTTGGGTATAAAAATTGAATCTTTTTCCTTCTTGTTGATTTGTTGATTGCGTTTTTGGACATCGAATTTGTGGGTTATGGCTGATTGAGGAGTTTTGCTCAATGTATTGATTTTTTAACGTGTGGTACTACACTTGCATGCAGTGGTGCAGAATTGTTGTTTGTTTCTGAATTGTGGATAATGATTCTTTCTGCTTTCTCATTTTTGTTTCTGGATTTATGACACATGGTGTGCCTGTTGCTTGTTGGGGTACTAAAAGCCATATAGAAAACAGAGCATGCAAATCAATTAGTAGTATTTTTTATATGTTCAGCCATGATTTTGATGATCTCAGTTACTACCCCGTCCCGGAATAACGGAATAACGTGCACACTACTTTTTTTATTGAGTTTTAGCGAATGAGTTATTTATTAGTATTTCAAATGATAAAGTGATTTTTATAGATGAATATTATAGATCTATATCTCATCTATTATATGCATCCTTAAAAGTTACTTTATCATTTCAAATACTAATAAAAAATTCGTTCGCTAAAACACGAGAAAACAGTAAACGTGTATGTTATTCCGGAACGGAGGTCGTATTATTTATATCCAGTTGAATTAAATATTGGTCCTGATTGCAGAATGTTTAGGAATTTGTAATTCGTATTTCTTCATCTGTTGAATTTCTTGAATGAAAGATTCCTTTTATTACTGCATTTAACTTATCACTCATAGATGAATCTTTAATAAAGAAAATCACTAGTAGTCTGTATCGTTTGATTTCAATAGTTTTGTTAGTCAAATTAGATGGATCTTGTGATGAAACCAGCTAATTAATTAAAACAAATCTGCAGATGGCATGAGTGGAGCGGACGTAGGGCTGTCTCCAAATATGCCGTTTTTCAGCAGCGAACGAGCTCCCGTCATAACATATCTTCATCTCCATGAGTGTGACAAATTCTCAGTAAGCGTTTTTGCTCTAAAAACCTTCAAGAAACTACCAGATTACGAGATTTTTACATGTGATTGATATTCATTTATTTGATAATTACAGATTGGTATCTTTTGCATGTCCCCAACTAGTGTCATCCCTCTTCATAACCACCCCGAAATGACGGTCTTCAGCAAGCTTCTCTTTGGAACCATGCATATCAAGGCCTATGATTGGTCCAATGAAGTCGATAACATTAATACGAGTACGTTCTAGTAGAACTTAAATTGCTCAAAACTCTGTTTTTAGCTGCAATTTTAGTCTCATTCTGTTTTTTAAGCCAAAATGGTACTTTTTTTGGTCAATTTCTATGTTATGGTGTGATATGGATTGTAGAGGCTAGAAGGTTAAAGATGTCCAAAATAGCAAGAACTTAAGTAGTGGCTAAAATAGTTACATTTCCAATTACCTTGAAAGAAAACATGTCATTTTGTTTATGGTTATATATGTAGGCGAACGTGATGGATTACGTCTGGCAAAGCTTAAGGTCGACTCGGAGTTCACAGCCCCTTGCAAAACTTCGATTCTGTATCCAACCGATGGAGGGAATATGCACTGCTTCACTGCCAAGACGGCGTGTGCGGTAATTGATGTGCTCGGCCCTCCATACTCCGATCCTGATGGCCGTCATTGTCAGTACTACTATGACTTCCCGTATGCCAATTTTTCAGGTCTGAATTATGATATACACATACATATATGTGTTCTTGTATGTGCTGCTATTTTTAGTATTGCCTCCAATAATTGGGGAAAATGAGATTGTGGGTTTGTCTGCTAGTTGTTTGATTCTTTAAGAAAACCTTTTCTTGTTGATATAGTATACATCATCACATTTTGTTTGTTATTGACTTTGGTGGTGTAGTTTCCGGATTACACGAGATCCTTTGTTCTGAATCTTGTCTGTTTAATTTCAGAAAAATAGTTTTTCACGAATTGAAAATAGTCCGATAGTTTTCAATTTTTGGCATTTTGGTCCGGTGACCGAATATGAGAGATGGAAACATCCGGTTGACCGATCAAACTTTGCTATGTGGACAATCACTTTGTCACGTTGATGTCAACCAGATGTTTCCACATTCTACAACCGGTTAATTGACCGAAATGTCAAAAATTGGAAGCATTATTTTCCATTCGTGAGTTAAGGATAATTTACGGGGTTGAAAAAATTATTTTCTTAATTTTGTATTTCCTATGAACAATGTAAACCAATATGATGTCACGATGAAATGAAACACGAGATTGAAGTATATTGACAGCCTCTTTAAACATGTTTTTGCATCCCGGTTTAAGCCATTAGGAGGGTTAATTTTCTTGCTTCATCATATTTCCTATTCCATGTTGGTATTTCACCTTGTGTTTCATTCCTTTTAATACCGTCACATGTATTAAATGACATCATAAATCATTATCAGTTGACACACATGAAAGGTAACAATAGAATATAAGATGAAATATCAAAGGGGTATACGGAATCTTAACCCGAATAGAACTATGATTTCTTACACGATTTCTATTGAAACGACAGACGAAGAATTATCTGAAGTCGAGTCGAAAGAGAAGGAAGGGTATACATGGCTAAAGGAGAGGGGAAATCCAGAAGGGTTTTCAGTTGTAGGAGCGTCCTACAATGGACCAAGGATTACAAAAAGGTGAAAGAAGCTTTAAGTCTTCAATACATGTTCACTATGTAGTATAGCAACTTTTGTTTCTACATCTTTTTTCTATAAATGTCCTTTTCTTCTGCGAAAGAGGCCTTACTTTTCTTTTCTATGGTTGGTTTGTATGTACATAATTAGAAAAGAGTTCGAGCATGCTTTTTTTCTCTTTATATTCAAGGAGAGTGATACCCACTGAATTATTGTCTAAGGACCCGTTTGGTATGAGTTGGAGTCAATCACTGTGACTATGTGAGGTTATTAATTGCATCATTAATGTGTGGTTAAAAAATCACCAATGGTTGCACCAATTGAGTATTGAGTTATCAATTATTTACTTCTATTTTCATTGTATTTAAAACTGTCGAGTTGTATTAATGAGAATGGTTTTTATTATCCTTAACCAAGCAAGGCTTAAGTTTTCGTGGAAGAGTTTCCAAACTAGACCTTTTTTGATCTACAAGCTCCTCGTACATATAATTCAAGTACATCATAGCAGTTGGTCTTTTTGGGAATTTATTATTTTATCACATTTAAACATAAACAAATTATTTTGTGAAATTTGTTAATAATATGAAATTGATATTATTATTCTTATAAATTGATATCACTATTTTTATAAACTAATACTAATAGTATTTAATATTATGATCTTAACTTATCAGTATAATAATATTAATTGATAAGTGTAGTAGTATTAATATTTAAATATAATGATATAAATTTATATTTTGAATAAGTTTGACAGGACACTTCCACATAAACATAACAATATCAAAAAAATATCAGGCTTCAACACAATAATATAAAAAAATTTACCACAGTTTCAACAAAAATAATTATTTTGATGGTTTTAGAGAGTGTTTTCATAACCGAATCGGTGATCGAATCGGACAGACCATCGGTCAGCGGTTCAACCGGTCGAACCGGTTCAACCGTTAAAATGATATCTACTTAATTTTTTTCAATATTCCTATGTTTATTTAAAAAATAAAATAAATATATATTTAAAAAAAATTAAATTGATACTCAATAATTAACAAACACCAGCATGGATCATAATTTTACTCACATGTTATCCTAAATGCATAATATGTATATTATATTTTAAATCTTTTTTTATTTAATTTGTTAGTAATGTGCAACCCCAAAATGCCTATCACTTGTCTATGTTTGTATATTATACTTTAAAATTTAAATTGTTATTTAATTTGTTAGTAATGCCACACTCAAAGTGCTTATCAGTCTATCACGTCACGTGTCTATGCTTTGACCAAATTCAAAAGTACAATTTGCAATCAATTTCCTTTATACCCCATTTTTACTTTTCCTATTGAAAAAAAATGTAATTTTCCTTCCTCTCTCCTCCAAAAAAAACTCGCTCTTCTCTCTCCCTCTCAACATCCTTCCATCTTCCCCAAAAAACAAAAAACCACATATCCTGTACAGTGTTCATTTGCGCAACAATTTCACATTACACACAAAATAAAAGAAAATGGCCTCTCAACATACCTCTCAGCATTGGTGTCAATCACCCGCTTGCCTCTTCTTTCCAACAGAAATCAGATTGGCAAAGGTGGGTAAATTTTTGTCTTCAGCTTTTTTCCTGGGGTTTTTGATCGAATGTTTAGGAGGATTATATAATTTGGCACTTCCTCCAAGCCCAATTTTAAAAATACACCGAATAAATTTTCTGGTCACCGAGATGCAGGGGTGAAGATAAATCCTAATTACTAATAATTTATATTAAAAAAAAAAAAGAAAAAGAACCGATCGAATCGGTTTTACCGGTTTTCACCAGTTTTGACTGGGTTTAACCGGTTTTGACCGGTTCGACCGATATAAAGGTTTTTAGGGGTGTTTTGGACCGGATCTGGGGCTGGTTCCCGGTTCGACCGGTCGAACCGGCCGGTCCGGTCCGGTTCTGAAAACACTGGTTTTAGACAAGTAAATTATGCTGTATATTAAAAAAAAAAAACAAGCTGCATAAAACCCGCGTACCAAGTTAAATGTTCAATGTGATTTGAATTGATAATTTCTTTTTCATTCTCAATGCCTCGTTGGAGATAACTATAGTGGCCATAACGTCTATCTTTTCGTTATTCAGGAAGGCCTCGAGTTTTATCAAATTAGAAAGCCGATGTCTGCAAACAATCAGATAAACGAGCGCAGTCAAATTAAATGGTGTTGCATTATGTAACATCATTTGGAGATGCATTAACAGACTTACTCTGCTTCCTCGTACATGAATAATGCATACCCCGATGTTGTACTTTTCAGTGTATCATAAAAGTCGACAATGATTTCCCTTAAAGGCAGTCGATATTTCAGAACCGCCTGCTTACTATAGATCAATACTTAGAAATTAGCAACAAAGTTTGCACAAGTAAATATACAATACAATTAATAATCAAGAAGAAAAATCAACCAACTTCTATATTTTAATTTGAATAATTTCTTGATCTAATGAGATGATAAAAAATAAACTACCTTGCCATGAATGATAAATCCAATTGTTCTCCTTCCCGTTGGACACAAAGGGACATGACAGGCCCCACATACCTTGAGGAAAACAAGAATATTAAACAAACTTGAACATGAATGTAAAAAACAAATTCAATGGTGTGGAACTTACTTGCTAGGAAGTATGATTTTAGCAATTACAGTTGGCTCCCAAATGGCTTTAAGTTTCTTGTCCTTGTATCGATCAGTGCACATATGCATATCTACTTTGCTGAACAACAAATCCATATAATTAAAAAACGGAACGAACACGTACTTGATCGAAAGATCATCACGTGTATATATATACCTTCCATCTTTAAACTCGAAAACATAAGGTACAGTTGGAATTGTGCTGTGTACATGGACTCCGTATTCCTGTACCATATTGATACATTGATTAGTATAGATATTTAATATTTCTTTCAGGCCCTAAATTGATAAAACTCTTATGATTTACGACTAAAGACACGTTCATTTTCATCTTTGGATACGGTCAACATACCTGAGCGAGCCGCTGATGGAAAACATCCATATGAAGTAGGCCTAAAAAGCCACACCTGTGTTGAAAGAACAAGATGCAGCAAAATGCATGTAAATAAAAGTATTAGTACTTGTCAGTATACAAACTTTTTTTTGGAAAAGCAAAAAGAACTGCTTTGAAACAAGAGAATTATGAACCTGAAACCGCGACCAAGTGCTGCAGTGTTCTCGATTTCAACTGACACGCTCGGGTCGTTGCATGTAAGTTTCTCAATAGCATGCTGAAGTTCACTTAAATTACTTCCCTTAGCAGGATAAAGGCCGGAGAATACCATGCGTTTCGCTGGTTTAAAACCTGGAAAACGAATGTCATGATCCTCTCTTCTTTCTCCATGAAGAACTAACTAATGCAATGGTGTGTATTATTTAAAAGTATTAGTTGTTTCATTGAAAAGTATTAGTTATTTCAGGAAGAAAGAACAATTTTGTTAAAACAAGGCAAAAACTTTATATACAGTACTAGCTGCACAATTAATGTGTAAAAGGTTTAGGTTTCCATTAAAAAGTATTAGTTGATGAGTACCTGGGAGGGGCACAACCGTGCTTTTCCTACGATACAAAGTGTGGCCAACACGAGCCTCTTCCGTCGAGTGCATACCCCACTTGACCCGTCAAAAGAACCGCGGTGGGTTTCATCTCCGGATGCATAATCCCAACGTCCGAAACCTCATAATGTTTCCCAGTTGCCGCGGAGATTATCCTGTCTCCCTTACGCAGAACGCCATCAATCACCGCCACAAAGCATATGACCTTCTTATACTGATGAAAGAAGGAATCGAACAACAGCATTCGAAGAGGCAAAACAGGCTTCCCATCAGGACAAGGTATCCGTTCGATTATGGCTTCTTGAAGCTTTTCAAGGCCTTCCCCTGTCTTAGCTGATGTCAAAAGGGCTTCACTTGAACGTGTTCTGTAGCTGCTGTTTTACGTGATCTGGATCAGCAGCAGGCAAGTCGATTTTGTTGATTACGGGGATTATAGTGAGGTTGCATTCGGAAGCATTGGCGACCGTTTGAGCTTGGATGCCTTGAGAAGCGTCGATTAGTAGAAGAACGCCTTGGCATGCGGCTACAGACCAGGCGTGTCGATTAGATTCAATAACAAAGTTGATGAACCTTGTTTCTATAACATGCTTCTTGTTTGAGTGATCCCCCTCTGCCTCTCCACCTAAACACACAACACATTCATTTGATTTAATGCATGTAAATCAAAACTACATCCAAATACTACTAATTTCCCTTCTGCATCTCCAGTAATCAAAATGGAGAATCTGCACCAAAAAACACAGGAGAATTTCACCTTTCTAAAGACCTGTTTTGAAACACTATATTTTCTTAACAAACACTTTTTTTAATAAAAAGTTGGGTCATACCATCTTTTAAGAAAAATGTTTCCAACTGCTTCACTATTATTTCGAAACAAACACTAACAATGCTCTATACAAGTATGCATATCACATTTGGAGGACGAAGAATTGCATAGTGATTCTTCATATGGAGGATGAAAAATTTAGTACCCATGAATGTATTACTTAATAGTTAGTCTCATGTAAAATAGTTTTACTGTATAATTGGTCTCATATAAATAACAAGTGAAACAATAATATTTTTTTGAAATAACTGATACATTTTAATTTAATACTTTTAAAAAACGTATGTAAAATGTAAACTTTGCACTCTATGACTGATTTGCATAACAATTTGCAATTACTAAAATATCATTCTACATTTTATTTTATACTTTGTGTTTGTAATGCTTTTTTATCTACACATATATCGTACAATTTTTTGGTGTGGTAAATTATTTAAAGAGAGTCTCATATAAATTTTTGTAAACAATTTAATATTTTAAAAGAAGGAATTACTTTGAAACAATGACTTGATACTCATTTAATTGAGTTGACATAGTTAATTAATTTTGTAATTTAATGATGTATTGCACGAATATTTAATAGTGTTAATACATAAATTTTGTTGAAATAAAATAACAGAGAAGTTAACAATAAAGAGGACAAAAACTTCTACAAATTTAGTAAATAAAATGATATAGCTAAGTCTTGTATATATTTAGGTGCATCATTCACTCATAATGCATTTTACATTGAACCGTACAGCTATTAGAATCGTACAACTTATTATATCGAAAGATGTAATTTGTTTACATTGAACCACGTAACTATTTTTCCATATTAATAGTTACACAGTTCATATAAACAAATTGCATCTTTCAATATAATAATTTGTACAGTTTTAAAATGCACTATGAATGCATGTGTACTTGTATGCACATGAGTCCCACTCAAACTCCAAGGGTATGTTTGTTTCGGGATTTAGGTGTGCGGGGAAGTCATGACTTTGAAATCTTATGGATTTAAAAATCCTGATGAATAGTAAAAGTATGTGTTTGTTTTGAGATTTTAGTAGGGTGAAAGTTTTATTTTATGTCAAATAAATATGAAATAATGATTAATGTGGTATTATTATATTGTATTAGGTGAGAGAATAGTAGGAGAGATAATAAGTGAGTTAAAGAAAAGTGGTGATATGATTGTATTGAATTTTGTGAAAATAAGTGTATATGTATATTTTATAGGAGTGAATTTGAAAACTGAATGTGAAAATTCTCAACTAGTATGTGACTTGGATAGTAAAGTTCCATTTGGGTGAGTCCAGAGACAAACATACCCCAAAACAAGAATATTAGCGGATGCCCTCATAATTATAACAATAACTTTTGAAACAAATTAAAGTGAGAGAATTCAAATACTGACTTGCAATTTATCGAGATAGTGAGGGTGATTGAGGCCCAATTGAATAGTTCCAGTATGCTCAAGTAGCCGATCCGCAAGTGTGGACTTCCCGTGATCAATGTGCGCAACAATCGAGAAATTACGAATCCTTTCTGCCGGAAATTCCCCCAAATCAAACCCGTTTTTACCAGCCAGATTTTCCCGCTCATGTTCCGCCACCATTTCGTGGTACGTCAGCGTCGAGCACCCGCGGTTCTGCCACCGCCGGAAAATCTTTAAGCGGCTAATTGAAGTAGTAATTTTAGAAGAATTGAATTTTACAAGCGGATTAATAACCATAATTGGTGGGGAAATTCAAAGCAGGATTTAACTGTATAGAAAGAAGAAGTGGAGGTCATGAGTTATGAGGAATTGAGGGAGGCCGTCGATGACTTGGGAATCAAGACACTTGAAAATTCACCAATCTCAAAACCAGGCGTCTCAGTGTCCCGTACTCATCACTAAATATTTGCTATCTTTGTTTTGGGATTCACGCGAAATGACTTAAAACTCTGCGCTCTCTGTCTTATACGAGTTTGAGATTTAGAATTTGGTTTTCAAATCTCACATTCAATCAACACCTATAAATATCAATAAAACTTATTACTACCCTTTCCAATATATCACATTTTATCTATAATCTCTATAATGCAAAATCTCCCTAAGATAATGTGTCAAGCAATTAAATAATGTGGCAAGTGATGTGGCAAAGCCTTAGGCCTCTATTTTTAATCTCTCTAATCTCATTGATTTTGAATTTAAGTTAATCTCAGCCATTGATTTTTTCTTACATTTTCTATAAATTGTCACATTTTACATTCATTTTTCATTTATTGTCATTTGAAACCCTAATCATCTACTCTTCCTCTCATTGACTCTAGCCCAAATTTTTAATCTCCATAATTTATAGGTAACGATTTTTCTTATTTATTTATAGGTAATGATTTTTTTAATTCCTCTCATTTATTTGTAGGTAATTATTTTTTTAATTTTCTTTTTCTATACAAATCGATGCAGATCACTGTTTTTTTTTTTACAGCAATAGGATGAGGAAGTTTGGTTTATTTATAGGTAATGATTTTTCTAATTCCTCTCATTTATTTATAGGTAATGATTTTTCTAATTTTCTTTTCCTACACAAATCGATGCAGATCATTGTTTTTTTTTATTTTTGCAGCAACTGGATGAGGATGCAGACCATTGTTTATTTTCATGTTTTTTATTTGTTTATATAATTATATGGTTCAAAAAACTTTTTTTTTGTTGTTGCAGATATCTAATTCATTGTGCTTACGAAGAAAATTAGTAGCAAACGAGAAAAAAATTATATATTTATCATCTTAGGATGAAGAGTGTATTTAGAATTTTCTTCTAATGTTTAGTGTGTAGATTTTTATATCGTAAGAAATGTATCTCTTCAGTCATTGTATCGTCGAAGTTATGAATAAATTTATTTATTTATTCATCAGATTTATGTATATTGTAGAGAATAACATTGCATGCAAACAATGACAATTAAATTTGGTGTAATTTTATAATGTAAATTGTTGTAAATTTTCAACATCTAATACTTTTGTATAATGCATACTAATACTATATGTATTGATCATGTGATTCGATTTTGTATATCAATATTCTTGCATTAATTAAATATATAATGTGTAATTAGTGAAATTATATTTATATAAATATTTACCTAATATATCAAGTTGACCCAAAATTAATGGGATTGAGTTAACTTATTAATTAAGTATTTAATATGACAATCTTGAACAAATCAAATTAATGGGATTGAGTTGACTAATTAATTAAATAATTAATATTACAATCATATACAATCATTTTCTAAATATTCTACATTTTCTATTTTTATGAAGTTTAAATTGAACTAATTGTTAATAATTTTTTAAAATATATTTGTTCAATTAATCATAATATGATAACATTGGTGTACCAAATATTGGTTCAATTATATTACATTGCAAAGTTTACCCAAATGTGTTAAATAGATCAATTATGTGAAGTTCAATCAATTTTATTATATATGTATGTATGTATATTGCAATAGTTGAATGTAAATTAATTTTATATTAATGTTTTGGTGTGCTTTTAATATTTTAATTTTGGTGAGTTTTTTTTTTGTGTGTGTTTAGTGTGGATATTAAAATTTTGAATAATTTATGGATTAATAATTTATGAATTAAAGTCATAAATTATTGTTACATTTCGTTACATCTAATAATAATTGTATATTCTTCCTATTGTATATTCGAAGATATTTAATAAAATATTCATAAAATATTTTAATTATTTGGCTATGCATATCTATTCAATGAATTCATTATCTAATAAAGTTAGAATTTCGATATGATTAGATTTAGATTTTTAAGATAGTAGAGTTATATTGATAAGTAATAAGATGTTTTATATAAATCAATTAATTTTCATATCTCATTATTGTATTTTATCATCCTTTATTCATTTGTATCATTAGGATTGAAGAAGAGAGTGAGTTTTGTATTGTGCTGTGTGCATACTAATATTAATCGTGTAATGAAATCCCCAATTTAAGCATGATTAGTTAATTTTTTGAATTTAAAATTAATTTGATAATTAATTATATCTGTCTAATTATTTGGTAAATTACATAAATGATGCAAAAAAGATAAAAATTATAATAAAGAGTTAAAATGATTTTTCATTTAAAATTGATTCGATAGTTAATTACATCTTTCTAATTATTTGGTAAATTCCATAAATTATGTTTAGCCGACTAAAATATATTACTTTACATCTTTTAATTTTTTTAGAAGTATTATTTAAAGTTAAGATGTAAACTAAAATTTGATCAAAATGATTTTTTTTTTTTTTTTTTTGTGTCATGGATAGATAAATCTTGCAAGCATACCCAGTTCTTAAAATTTATAATAACCATTTAACCTAAAAAATTATATCCGATTAAATTTTAATATTTTAGTTTTTGTATCATTATAAAAAAAAATTAATAAAATTTTATTTCTAAATATATTTAAAAAATCGTAGGTGAATATTAATTTGAAGTATTTTATTTTTTTTGTTTTGATGTTATATTAAATAATCCTAAAAATATCTTAAATTCAAATGATAAATTGAATGAAATTCATTTTTTTGTGCACAACTTTTAAGGATGTTTGACATTTTAAACACCAAAAATCAAGGAGAATATATGTTGATTTGGAAATTTATTGATGATTTGCAAGATTTAAGCCCTAACGTATGCAAATACTTATTATTGTAGACATTAATAATAGTCAAACATTCCTAATTTTGTCTTATATTTAATAATTATTAATATTTCTTTTTAAATCAACTTTATTTGTAGAATTGTAGATGAATATTAATTTAATTTTTTTTCTATATATAGGTTTAATTATATTTCATATCTAATTAATGATAATTAATAATAAATTAATAACTAAATATACAAAGTCAACTTATATTTAATTAAATCAATAATTATTTTATGGAAAATATGTAATGACTAATTGAACATAATTTCTCGTTCTAATTTATTTAAACATTTTAAATTATGTACGCACGTCAAAATATTCGTAAATATAAATAATTTGATATTCGACAAACAAATGATTTTTTTTTTTTGGATAATATATTTAAACTTACAAATTAAGAGGAACACTTAATTACATATTTAATTTAATCAAAGAACTAAAATTTATATGTTATATTATCATGGTTGGTTCTTTTAGTAGTTTTTAATGGAGTATATTTTTTTTAATAGAAAAGTATTGATCATTTAAATTTAAAATAAATAAAATTCGTTAAGATATATTGAATTTTTTGTTGATATTCAAAAAAAAAAATCAAAATTTACACTTAATCAATGAATATAATTGATTATTTATTTATATAATATTATTAATTATTTAAAATTATCAGACTTAATTTGTTTATCTTAATTCACAAATATTCGATAATTACTGAAGATTTTTTTAATTTGAAAAAAAATTAAGTTTATAATTAATGTTACACGAAAATTATGTATTAAGGTATATTAGTTGTGATGAAATATATATATATATATATATATATATATATATATATATAATTACAAAATAATATTTTTAATTGAATATATGAATTTATATAATTAATGTTAATGTAAAATTTTTAATATTGATTGCCAATGTACAATTAATAAATGTAACTGCGTTTGATTAAAAAAATCCAATAATATAATTAAGTGATATAATTTATTATTTATATTATTTTATTAATTATTTAAAGTTATCTGGTTTAATTTTTAATCTTAATTAAAAAAAATCGATAATTATGGAAGATTTTTCTCTACTTGAATATATCCATCTTTGTAATTTTTAATGTTACACGAAAATTTCTCCAATATAATTATTAAGTTATCTCATTCATGATGAACTAATACTTTCTTTTTTGCTATAATTACTAAAGAAACTTTAAAATTCAACATAAAAATTGGTATAATTAATATTGATATAAAAATTGCAAATATTATTTCTAACTTTATTTACAGAATTGTACATGAATATTAATTTGATTTTTTTTCTATATATAGGTTTAATTATATTTAATGTCTAATTAATGATAATTGATAATAAATTAATAACCATATATACAAAGTCAAACTATATTTAATTAGATCAATAATTTTTTATGAAAAATATGTAACGACTAATTAAACATAATTTTTCGGTCTAATTTATTTAAATATTCTAAATTATGTACGCATGTCAAAATATTTGTAAATGTAAATAATCTTACATTAGACAAACAAATAATTTTTTTTTTTGGGATAAGGTATTTAAACGTACAAATTAAGAGGAAAAATTAATTACATATTTAATTTAATCAAAAAACTAAAATGTATATATGTATATATATATATATATATATATTATATTATCATGATTGGTTCTTTTAGTAGAGTAACGCTCATTTAAACCAAGTCTATACATGAACACTATCATTGTTATATGTAAAAACTATCATTGTTATGCATAAAAAATGTAAAGTGTTTTTTAAAAGTGAGAGTTTTTGTGTATAACAGTTATAATTTTTACACATAACAGTGAGACTAAAAAAATCGAGTTTACCGTGAACTCGGTTTCACACAAGTTTTTGTCCTTTTAGTATTAGTTTTTTAATGGATAATAATATTTTTTTAATAGAAAAGTATCTATAATTTAAATTTCAAATAACTAAAATTCTTTATGATATACACCCTCTGTCCCAAAGAAACGTGCACTTTTACTGTTTTCATGTGTTTTTGCGAGCGAGTTTTTTATTAGTATTTAAAATGATAAAATATTTTTTAAAGATTCATGCAATAGATGAGAGGTAGATCTATAATACCCTTATTTAAAAATCACTTTATCATTTGAAATACTAATAAATAACTCGCTCACAAAAACTCGATAATAAATGTGGTGTGCACGTTTTTTCGGGACGGAGGTAGTATTAAATTTTTTGTTATTACTCTAAAAAAAATTCAAAATTTATGCTTAATTAATGAATATAATTGATTATTTATTTATATAATATGATTAATTATTAAAAATTATCTGACTTGATTTTTTATCTTAATTTAAAAATAATATTTTTTGAATTTGAAATAAATTTGCGTTTATAATTAATGTTACACAAAAATTCAATATTAAGGTATATTAGTTGTGATGAATTATTTTTTTCGCTATAATTACAGAATTTTTTTTAAAATTGAATATATAAATTTATATAATAAATGTTGATATAAAAATTTCAATAGTGATTGCCAATGTACAATTAATAAATGTAATTGCGTTTTATTCAAAAACTTCCGATAATATAATTAAGTGATATAATTTATTATTTATATTATTTTGTTAATTATTTAACGTTATCTGATTTAAAGTTATAAGATGAATCTCGATCGAATCATAAAGGATTTTAAAGAAGATCAATTACTTGACAAAGTTGATGCAATTAAGTTTTAAATTTAAGTATTTTCTATATTTTATATTACATAGTAGCATAATAATTCGGACCAAACAATTAATGCCTTTAAAGTCAAAGAGGAAACAATTTTTAATTTTGTTATTTGTTGTGGTGACGATAAATAAAAGTCGGTTAATTTTTGTCTACTGTGTGTTTGTATCTTCCAAAGTCAATTTTCACACACAGACAACTATATGTTGCAGTGTCTAAAGTCAAAAGTAAAAGAGGATGGAAAATTCTATTTCTTAGTTCTGATGTGATGCCCTGCAAGTATATAAATGTTGTTTACAAAGAAATTTTTCGATATTTGTAATTGTGTGTGATGTATTTGATTTTGAAATATAAAATTGTGAACTATTTTATTTATTATAGAAAAATAAAGTATAATGATATGTAAAATCTCATTTTGCATATTTTGATTACATTATCATTTTTTACAATAAAAAATACTCCCCCGCTCCACAATACATTGCGGGGACTTTTGGACATGGACTTTAAGAAAGAGGTATAATGAGAAGAGTCTTGGTGAGTAATTTTGTAAATTTTTATGTACTCCCTCGGTCCCATTGTATTTGTCCAACTTTTCTTTTATAGACGTCCCACTATAATTGTCCCAGCCCATAAAAGAAAAAAGTAACACTCCACTAACTATTATTTTAATATTATTCCCCTCACTTTTCATCTCAACTGCCCCAAATACCTTCATTTTTCATCCAATAAATACTACTCCCTCCGTCCCAATCTTTATGGTAAAGTACCCACTTCTTTTGTTCCAATCTTTATGGTAAAGTTATTTACACAGTTTATTACTTTATCACTTTATCACATATAATATTAATAAACAACACTTTCTACCTCCAATTACTCATCACTTTATCACTTTATCATATAAAATACTAATAAACAACTCTTCCTACCCCACCACTTTATCACTTTATCACTATTACACTAAATGCTTATGAACAATCACAATCCCACGAAGATTGGGATGGAGGGAGTATAAAGGTCCACTATCTATTATTTTAATATTATTCCTTAAACAATTCAACCAAAAGAAGTGGAACAAATACACCGGGACAGAGGAATTATGGTGTGGCAAGAAGCCAACTTTTTCACATATCAAAACGTAGGGTTGCCCCGCAATTGTGAAAAAGATGCTCACTGATAAGTTGGAGTCCAAAGGTGAAAAGGGTTACCTTGTGGGATATCCTAAGGAAACAAGAGGATATTATTTCTATCTGCCTAAGAAACAAACAATAATTGTTTCTAGGCAGGCCAGATTCCTCGAAGAAGACTATGTCTTTAAGGAACAAGACCGTAAAATGATAGAACTTGAAGAAATTCAAGAACCACAGGATAACCAAGAGACTAATATCTTGTCAAAGAAAAGTGACAAAGAATCAGTGGGAGCATTCAACAGCTCTCATGGTGGAAGTTTATCACTTAGTTGTTGGGGAATGAGTTGCACAGATCTATTCGGGGTGAATATTTAAATACAAATTTAATTCATTAATTATTACTAGCATGAATTAATCCTATATTAATTCAAATAATAATTACAACAACATATCATGCATATAAAAAGCCACGTAAAACCTACGCATGCGGAATCTACGGGTTTACGTGAACGTACCTCTCGGGATGGCAGTGACTTCGGTCGGACGGACTAATCAAAAGGACTTCCCAAGTATTCCCTTAGCCCTTGCTCAACTATCCGGTGGAAGGACACTCGTCGAACAATTAACAAAAGGAAAAAATAAACTTTGTTGCACCACCTTTGTGGATTTGCTAATATTTCCAGCACATGGAATTGTACTTGGGAATGAACTAATCATCCCCTATTTATAGGAGAGGAGTTGGTCGAAATTCTTGTAGAATAACAATGTGGGAAAAGACTTTTCTTGGTCACCAAGAAATCTTGAATATATCTTTTATATTCTTTTTCCCATAATTAAAATATTCCACAAAAATCCCACCTCCCCTATAATATGGATTTTTCGAAAATAATATGTGCAAGATTCCAAGATTTGGATCTTCTTGAATTTATGAGATATTCTTGTATTTTAAGAAATACATATCTTCCATAATATCTTTTCAAGAAAATCAAGAAAATCTTTCTTGCCTTTTATATTTTCTAATTTTCGAAAATTACTATATAGATAAGCTAATGGGAGATTTCTTGAATTTAATGAGATAATCTTGTATTCCAAGAATACATATCTTCATTCCATAACAAAATTCAAAGAAAATCTTTCTCCCAACATATCTATAAATTTCGAAATTTTGGTTGGAAAATTAAGCAACAATATTTATTTTATTTTAATCACCTTTTCAGTTATTGGACTACTTGTTGGGCTACTCAGGGGGCCTTTAGGAGAATTAAGATTGGACCTTCTAATGGATCTTGAATATCTAATATTGAGCCACAATATAATTCAAGCTCATAAATATTAATTAATCCCACTACATAATTAATATTGCACTATCCATCTTAACCCATATTACAGTCAATATGGCTCCCGGTCATTATTTCCCGTGTTTAAGATTATCTAGCCCATTAATTAATTCAAGCCACTGAAATAGCTTTCCATTAATTAACATCTTTTATCCTTGGTCGAGGAACGGTTCAACATTATTATCCATACCGGAAACAAATTTCACTTGCAAGATTTAGTATGATAAAGCTTATGAACCTCCCAAGGGGGCAAATCGAACAGCGTACTTGCACACGATTCTTCGTATTAAATCTTAGCAATCACATGTGACCAATAATATTGCCCAAGATAAAAAGTATTGAATCTCCTTGATTCGCTACCCATAATAAGTCAAAGCAATAGTTACCAATCCCACGTGATCCTATTTAAGGAACGAAGATTAAGAAACAACGAACCACTGAGGTCTAATTCTTCCTTATTCTGTTCTGAAGAATTTATCCTCCTGTAGGTCCTATTCAGCGCATCAGTCATGCACTAGTGTAATCTCTTGGTCAAGACAAACCAATCTGAGCCTTACACCTCAACCTTTCGCGATGGGTTGTTCATTTCCATCTAGGTCGTGAATGACGTACTTTTAGTTACAAGGGACTGTTAATTTAATCTTCTGTGATCTTGTATCACTAAATTAACTACAATGTAACACGTACAAATTATTGAACAGTTATGCAGTAAATATATGTAACATTCAATCATATTTAAAGCATCAGTGATAAACAATTTATTTCAGTAAATAAGTCAGAAAATTTAGTTTCGATTATACAAAGTAAAAAACATACTTTTCAGTATAATCCCAACATTAGTGATCCTCTTTCAGCCAGTGGGAGTGTAATTGGAGTTGCATTGCCTTCACAACAAACTCCAAGTGGGCTGAATGAGAACAACATAGTTCAAACTCCCGCCCAAGAGGCATCTGAAAGTGTTGCTCTTGAGGACTCTCCGGTCATTGATGAAATCGATGCACCACAAAATTTTCACGATCAGAAAGTACAGCCTGCACAACCACAGCTCGTAAGTCCACTAGGATTCGTAATCCGCCCACTAGATATTATGGTTTCCTCGTAGAGGAACATGATGACGTGGAGATTCCGGATAAAGACGATCCCAGAACTTACACTGAGGCAACATTAGATGTTGACTCAGAGAAGTGGCATGAAGCCATGAAATCCGAGATGGACTCGATGTACACCAATCAAGTCTGGGACTTGGTTGAGTTGCCGAAAGGGGTCAAACCCATAGGTTGCCAATAGGTCTACAAACGTAAGACTGATGCAAACGACAAGGTACAAACCTACAAGGCTAGGTTGGTGGCAAAAGGTTATAGTCAACACGAAGGCATTGACTATGATGAGACTTTCTCACATGTTGCCAAGATCAAGTCCATTCGAATTTTACTTGCGGTAGCAGCACACCTAGATTATGAGATTTGACAGATGGATGTCAAAACAGTTTTCCTAAATGACAACATTGATAAGGAGGTGTTTATGACTCAACCGGAAGGTTTTGTATCTAAGCCAAAGTCTAATCTTATGTGCAAGCTTAAACGGTCCATTTATGGATTAAAGCAAGCTTCTAGGAGTTGGAATATCCGATTTGATGAAGCTGTCAAATCGTTTGACTTCACCAGAAATTCGGAAGATCCATGCGTTTATCGTAAACGCAGTGGGAGAAATATTGTTTTCATAGTTGTGTATGTTGATGACATACTGGTTATGGGAAACAACATTCCTCTTATGCAGTCGGTTAAAGATTGACTATCAAGGACCTTCATGATGAAGGATCTTGGTGAGGCCTGCTACATCTTAGGGATTAAGATCCATAGGGATAGATCCAAAAGGATGTTGGGGCTGTCACAGTCAACCTACGTAGATAAAGTGTTAAAGCGATTTGCGATGGAGAACTCTAATAGAGGTTCTCTACCAGCATGTCATGGGATAAAGCTGTCTAAGAAGGATTGTCCTTTTACGGAAGCTGAAATCCGGCGCATGAAGGATATACCATATGCATCTACAATTGGCTACACTATGTACGCCATGACTTGCACAAGGCCAGATGTGGCCTTTGCTATTAGCACCACTGGTAGATACCAACAGAATCCGGGTGAACCTCACTAGATTGCTGTCAAGAACATTCTTAAGTACCTTAGACGTACCAAAGATTGCTTCTTGGTCTACGGAGGACAGTCAGAGCTGGTTGCAACTGGCTATGCTGATGCAAGTTTCCAATCCAACTGTGATGATTACAAATCACAGTCGGGCTATGTTTTCGTTCTCAATGGTGGGGCGGTTAGTTGGAATAGTTCCAAACAAGATACTACCGCAGACTCAACAATCGAAGCTGAGTACATTGTTGCGGCAGAAGTTGCCAAAAAAGCTGTCTGGATAAAACAGTTCTTAAGTGAACTAGGGGTAGTTCCGAGTGCCAGCAGTCCAATAAAGTTGTATTGTGACAATACTGGTGCGGTTGCGCAAGCTAAGGAACTGAGATCCAATAACAAAAACAAGCATGTACCGAGGTGTTATCACTTGATAAGAGAGATAGTCGCTAGAGAAGAGATAGAATTAGAACGTGTCCCCACGGAGGATAACCTGACTGATCCTTTCACCAAGGCTTTGAGTGTTCATGTACACACATGGTCTAGGGGTTAGACATGTAGCTCTAGTTCATGTGGGAGGTTGTTAGTGTCAGTATCCTAGAGACAATCCATTGTAAGGACATAATGCTCAGATAATATTCAGTATTGATTTAATATTATTGTTTATTTAATATTAAATATATGGTGTTGCACCTATTAGAATATTATGTTTGATTGTTTGCATTTGTTCTTATTTGTGTTCCCTTGAGTCACTGCTGTCATTGAGTGTGTGAGAACTCAGATGACCTAAGCATGATTCTCAAATGGCCCCAATCGAGGATCATCAAGAATGAGATATTGATGATACAATGGAGATTGGTGTGCGATTTGCATCATACTCTTTGAGAGTGTAGTAAGATCCCACTTACTACGAGATACTAGGTATCTCATGATGGATGCACAAATACCTTAGAGGGTATTGGTATACCCATCCGAGAAACCGTTTGATGTAGTTCCACTATATGTGTCTACGGGTGCCTCGGTTAGTGGGAGCGATGCGATACTCCTTTGACTTGAGGTCAATACGCACGGCATGTGTGGGATGATGAACTTTGACCATGACCGACGCTTGCACCCTAACCATGGGTAGATATAGCTTGGATTAGGTTCATCACGAAGTGCATGTGCGTGGTAGTTGAGCCAAGAAAAGGATTCATTCCTCAAAGTGGATTTAGAGAGAATATTCATCTTCTCATCATAATTGGATCAAAGTCATTGGCCAATGCACGTCAACTTGGACTTTGTGGCCAAGTGTGACATAAGTGATCAATTAGTGATTAGAGATAAATTGATTAAGTTATTTGAATAGCCACTTCATCATGTTCAAGACTTAATCGAGTATTCGCGAATGAAAGGAGAAAATCGTAATAGTCCATGTTTCAGTTACAGGTAGTTGCACATTTCCCCGCAACGTACCTCATATATTGAGAAAGTCTGATTTATTGTCTAGGGTTCAATTAAGACCGTTAGTTTGACTAATCGCTCGATATATGAGGGCCTATGGGTCACACAACAAGTAATGGTTGTTTACTAATTATAGTTGGTTGATTAAATGTTAAATTGGATTTAATATTTAATTTATGGAGAAGTAATTACTAATAGATTAATTTGGAATTAGTTATTATTAATATTTAATTAAATTAGATTTAATTAAATAAGAATTCTCAATAATAATATTTGGAATATTATTGTAGGATTTAATATATATGGAATAAATCGTAGATTTTTCATATATGTGATTTAAATCCGTAGAGATTTATATGTGGGAAATAAATCTAAGAGATTTATTTTATTATGGATTTTTCCTAATAAAGGTTATCTTAAGATTTAAGCTGGGACTCTCCTATATATATGAAGCTCTTTGAAATTCATATTACGTGAGTTTTATTTTTCTCCATAAAATCTCTAAGTTAGAATTTTCCTAGCAAATTCATCTCGGGGATTCAACGCTGGCAGATCTGTGCAGATTAGTAAACGACTGTTACGTGGATACCATAGTGGAGGAATCTGTGTACGAATTGTTGTAAGAATTCTGTTTACGTTTACTCGTATTTAATTATGCAATTAATTGTTCGTTGTTGGTGGACTTTAATTTCTGCTGCGCATGTATTACGTGTTTACGTGCCTCTAAATTCCAACACATTTTTGTTTAAAAAAAATACCATTTTCATGAGGGCAAATTCACATGGGACCACTTCTGCAATTTACCCACTCTATCACTGTTATATGTAAAACCTATCACTGTTATGCATAAAAAAAATCACTGCTTAAAAGTATTTTTTAAACAATAAGAGTTTTTGTGCATAACAGTAATCATTTTTATACATAACAGTGATAGTTTTTACACATAACAATGATTCTAAAAAAATCGAGTTCACCATGAACTTGGGTTCATACAAATTTTGTCCAAAAGTAATGACATTTTGTGTGAATATGTGAATATTGTGAGGGTGAAGTTTAATGAGGAGTTTCATTTTTTAAGTATGCAAAGTGTTGTGGGACGTCCCAATTAATAAAAAAAATATGGAATGTGTAATGGTACAGAAGGAGTACATAGATAACTAAATATATGAAAAATAAATTAATTATACCAAAACGTAAGAAATTTTTTTCAGTCCGCGTAGTACGCGGGTCTAACACTAGTATACTATATTACTCTTCTCAATATAATATAATAATACAACATCAATCACTATTAAATATTGATTTGACATAAAGTTAAATCTCATCCTACTCAAATCTCAAAACAAACACATACATTTACTATTCATCAAGGATTCTAAATCCCTAGATTCTAAAATCTTGACTTGCTCCGCACACTTAAATCCCAAAACAAACGCAGCCTTCAGTTACTTAAATTTGTCTCTATTAATTAAGTCCATTTACCACCTTTAAAAAAATAAAAAAATAAAGCCATTTACCAATTACATAATTTTTATTAATTTAATTAGCCGATTTATTAAAAATTGGATATTAGTTTGTATGGGACGGTCTCAATTATGATTTAAAGGGAATTATAACTCAAATATTTCGTGGAACGTCTCACACAAGAGTGTCTCTAACTATTGTGCTACTTTGAAGGTTAATATGGATGCTGCATTTTTTGATGATACAAATTAGACTGACATTGGTATTGTGATTCGAGATGATCTTGGTCAGTTTATAATGGCCAGTACGAAAGTGGTGCCTGGTCGCCTAGAGGTGGACATGGGTGAAGTGATGGATTTTTTTGAGGCATTATCTTGGCTCCAAAGCTTGGAGTTAGGGGCTGTGGTGATAGAGGGTGATTCGAAGATAGTCGTTGATGCCTTTGCTTCGACAAGTGTTTTTTATTCGATTTTTGGGGATTATGTGAGAGCTTGTAAGACTATCCTTTCTCATAATCTTTTTGTTTAGTGTTCGTTTTGTTAGAAGAGATGTCAATTACTTGGCTCACGAGTTTGCACGGGTTTCCCGTTCTTATGGGCCCGATCATTGTTGGTTAGATCCTCCGGCGTTTGTGAATGGACTATCAGTATTATCTTGCACTTGCAATAATACGAGCTAAACATTTTTGCACTAAAAAAAAAGTAAAAAAACTATTGTGCTACCATTGTCATATATGTTGTTACTTTTATGTAAGCACGTGTATATAAGATTTATTGTGTTGATACTTTAGTTTTACGCAAATTCTTCTATGACAAGTTTCATACTTGTTCTAGTGTGAAAGTTGGATTCATTCAATAATATCACTACTCTTATAAACTATAATAATATAACATTTTACACATCAAAATACATTAAACTATGTGATATTAATTTGTAAATATAATGATATTAGTGAATGATTATTATGATTTTCAAAGATATATGCAATATCCACATCAGTAAATTGTCATGTTATAGTATTACATTGTCCAAATAATCAAATTTAGCACATACTTTTGAATTTTCATTAATTTTATCACATATTTTTGTCTTTCTCTTCAAATTTAACACATATTTTCACTTAATACTTAAAAAATATTCCCAACATAAATTAGAGATACATGTTTTTTTTTCCACCGAAATTATGATTAATTATGTTGAGTACAATTGAAATTTGGAATTAAATAATAAATATTCAAATTATATAATGTACATGAAAATTGAATAAGAAGCTAAAGAAGATCAATAAATATAGAAATGCACTCCTACAATAAACCCAATAAGACCAACTCTATTTAAGTCAAAGAACTTATAAACTATAGGTTACAATTGATATCTTAATTAATTTTTTTAAAAATATATCTTAATTAATTTAGTATTTAGTTATTTTATAAAATGAATTAAAAATTAGCACCAATTTTGTAGCTATTAGAATTACCCACATAATGGTCTTCCAAAAAAAAAATTACCCACATAATGACCCAACAGCTGATTTGGGCCTAACAACTGCCCAACCCACATATGCCAATCGCTACTTATGAATCACAGAAGAAAACCAATAACATCACACATTTTTTACATCAGAATCAATGGTAGCTTATATCTTCGATTTTTCTTGGAAAAACATCTTGATTTCTCACTGAAAAATCAACTCCATTCCTCGAGTTTTAGCAACTCAATTTTTGGAAATTTATTTGTCCAAAATATGTAAACAACACTACAATATTGAATTGGTCTCCCACTAACATGGTCTATGCTATGAACTTGAATTATTGACCAATTTTACTCATTTTCAACACATATTTCTAAATTATTAAATTTGATCCGTATTATATCCTGGGTATAGTCAAATGTCATGAATTAAAAATATAGTTCATAGCATGAACCATGTTTATACAAGTTTTTATGGCAAATTCCCCTGTGCACCACGTGCACCAATAAAATTGGTGCAATTTAATTTTAAAAGCTCTTTTTCTAATTTTTTTTAGTTTTAATTTTTTTTTTCAATTTCGATTTTCTTTTAACTTTAATTTAAGTTTTAGATTTTTTTTTTTTTTTTAAAATTTTTTAATACCCGACCCGACCCCAAACCCGACCCGAGTGGTTCATGGTTCACTCGGCCAAAGTGGTTCATGGTTCACCCTACTCAAATGGTTCAAATATGATTTAGAGTTCACTATTTAGGGGTTAGAGTTTAGAGTGCACTATTTTTTATTGGTGCATGTGTTGCACAGAAGAGTGACTTAATTTTTATCTATACAATTTTAGAATTTATAAAAAAATGAAGCAACAATAATATGGCTATAAGCCTATAATGGTAAATGACTATAGGAAAAATGGGTGAATTATTACACGTTGGAGACAAGAACCTCTACTTGCGTTATCTGCGGAAAACGAACAATTCGTTTACTAATTTTAAAACATTTAATCATCAATCAAAGCAATATTATAACCTCTTCAGATTTCTAAATTAAGACTGTTGAATTTTCACAATAAAAATCAAAAGATATAATGGTAAAAAAAACTTATAAATATAAGATAAAAATTTGTGTGAGTTTGAGTTCATAGTGAACCCTATATTTTAATATCACTATTATGTACAATTATTATAACTGCCTTGCACAAAAAACTATCATCGTTACGTGAAAAATAAAATATTTTTTAAAATTTTATATACAATTATTTTAATTTTTTTTATAACAATAATAAAGTTAATATATAGATATGATTCAAAATTCGAGGAATGTTACTCAAAATATAAAAATGATGCAATGATCGGATGTCAATTACCAAATGATAGGATGTCAATGTCATTTGCTCTAAAATTTACTTTTACTACAAGGTACAAAGTAAATAGTAAATTAGGCATTTTAAAACAAGGGTCCAGATTTTGCCACGTCAGATATGAGCTGGATAAAGCATGTGTGCATTTTTCCAAACAGATTCTTCACATATGACGCCAACTCAATATCTGTCCTATTTGTTTCCTTCTTCACAGATCATTTTCAATTTCAATTTCCATTTCCTTACGCGGACAAAATTCCAGTTATATATATCTGCAATATTTAATTGAGAGAGCCAAATCTATTCGGTTCTCAACTAGGTAACATTTCCTCTCTATTTGATATCTGCGCGCTGTTCATGAACCCTAATTTTGTTGTTGTTGGCGTTGACCTATTTCTGTGTGTAATCGTGGCTGGATCTATGAATTTTAGGTGTCGGATGCGATTGATTTTGTGTATTTAGATATGCTCTTTGTGTGTTACGCGCTATTATTGATTAATTGTTTCCAATCTCCAGTCAATGACTGCGTGTGTTTGTTGTTTGGTAAAAGGAATTGAATTCGAGGAGTTGAATTTGAAATACTGTGTCAAATTTGAATAATTCGGTTTCTGGAATGTTCAACTTTTTCTTTTAATGTTACGGACAAAATTGAATTTGTACGAATTACGTATCAGTAATCTGAGGGAAATCTTGGTGTTTTTGCTTTGACTGTAGGCGGTGAATATGTCGACGCCGTCAAAGAAGCGATTGATGAGGGACTTCAAGCGGTTGCAGCAGGATCCTCCTGCTGGTATCAGCGGGGCGCCATATGACAATAACATTATGCTCTGGAATGCTGTTATATTTGGGTATGTAATATAATGTGAACATCATTCTTGTGTTGGTGGTGGTAAAAGAATGGATTATTATATGTTTTTGCTGATATTAATTATTTTGTTCTCCAATTTGCAGCCCAGATGATACTCCTTGGGATGGAGGTGAGAAGATTCTTCCGTCAAAATTTAGTTTCACATTGTTTTCCTGTTGCTAACTTTGAGATAGTAAAAGTTTTTAAATGTGTTTTCATCTTTTCGTTTGCTCTCTTCCATTATACTTTGCTGCATGTTGGACTAGATATTATGATATCATTTAGAGTTACAAATCAAGGGGAGCAAAGTTTGGATGAAAAACTTCTTACATATAATGTGAAAAAAATTAAACCCTCCTAAATCCATACCTTGATATAGTGGAGGAAAATGAAGAAGAAACATAGAAATATTTAGAACTAACACCATCTCATTTTCTTTTAACATAAGCCCTTAATTCAAAGACATTCTGGACTTGAAAAAAAATGTTCTAGATTTGTATATTTCACATGTCTCCTGTAATTATTATCATTATCACTTTTTTCGTATCTTTCTGTAAAACTTAATGTAAGATACTGCTACACCAATCTTTGGTTCCCTATAATGTTTTGCATTAGCCAATGCATGTTTGTTTTGTTTTGTCACATCTTTCCGTGTTATTTCTGATTGTATATGACCGATGTTGTTGCTGTTTGTTTCTAGGCACGTTTAAGCTAACACTTCAGTTCTCTGAGGATTACCCAAATAAGCCCCCAACTGTGCGATTTATCTCCAGGATGTTCCATCCCAACAGTAAGTTACTATGTTTTATTTTGTCATCATGATGCATTTATGATATATTAAGAAGTAGCTAAATCTCCTGTTGGGAAAATTAGAGTAGTGAGTGTTTAATGGTTTGCAATTGAGGGCCTATTCTGTTCTATATTATTTTGGGTATTTAGCTCCTCTGGTATACTGAAAGAAGCATCGATCTCGTGGGAAAAAGTAACTTTTTCGTTAGCTTACTATGGATGCTTTGTCCTCTATATAAGTTTGGCTTTCCATTCATATTGGAAAATCAGAATATTCGCTGAGAGACCTGAAATTTTTGGTGCTGTATATCCCCCACCTGCTTTACCTATTCTCTTCCTGCACCTGGCACCTGTATGGTTAGTAGATTTGGGTATTACTTATTTCTTCTGGGTCTCACTTACTTTGCCTGATATGGGGTAATATACTGAATTAGTAATATGGTAGTAACATGAAGCCTGGTATCATTTTGAAAATAGTGGACCATTGCAAGATATGAAATTTTTGGGGGTGATTGGATTGAAATTATCCGACACTTGAAATCCAATTTCTTATCAATGCAAATATTTCGAACCAGGCGAAGTGGACAGGATTTATAATGCTTTCATTGCAACAATTTTTCAGAAAGCTTTTCTAGTTGTCTTTGCATTTGAGTACGATGGTCCCATATTTTGACTTTCCATTTTCTCATAAGAAAAAATCTGCCCATACATAGTTTTCTGTATGTAAGAAGCTTTGTATATGTTTTTAAAGTGCAATGGTTTACATATTATCCTGCTTTGGTTTGAAATCTTATTGACCCTTTACATCTCGAAATCATCACTCCAGTGTAATATTTTACTGCATTTGTTGGCAAGTGCACATAAGATTAGTTAATGTTCATATGTAGTATCATATTGATAAACTATCCTGGTATCCTATAATTATTTGTTTGCTCGAGTAATATAACATGATAACTCCCATGCATATTTTTTTGCCTCAACCCGATTCAATGAAACCTTTCAAATCCAGGGTGGACACTCTTTGTCCGTTCTTCATGATATAATAGATTGTTGGTCCCTGTTATATATTGGTGCCCACTTCTGTTTTTTATACTCATCAATTTGTTCATTTATTGACTGAACTAGTAATTTATGTGCTGACAAATCCAGTTTGGCTGGGGCTGAGTTATGTTAATGCTGTTCTGATGTATTTTTGTTTAATCAGTTTATGCAGATGGAAGCATTTGCTTGGATATTTTGCAAAACCAGTGGAGTCCGATATATGATGTAGCTGCTATACTTACATCTATCCAGGTATTGTAGTTTCGAGAAATAGTAAATTGACAAAGAAATTGAAAGGAAAATAACAAATTGTTCAAAGAGGCATTAAGGGGGTGTTTGAAAATTTGAAAAAGTTGGTGAGAATCACTTATTTTTATAGGCTCTACTCTTCACAGCTTTTGAAAGTAAGTGATTATAAAAGCTGTTAATAGATCCTAAGTTGGTCTCAAAAGATAAAAAAATATTTATAAGAGATATGGTGTGTATGATTTTACACCTTTGCTAAATAGGCTGAATTGCATTCTCTAATAAATCTTCAATTCGTGTCCAAAATTTGGTCTTATTGTTTATTTGCACTTGAGTTTCTATTGGAATTGTTGCATGTGTTCAGGGAGAATTTAATACAGCGACCCAATTTTTAGTGAGTTTCAAATGCCTTATTTCGGGACTCATTTTTTGTTGTTTTTTCTCGATCCAAGGCTTAATTTTTAATTATTTTTCCTCAATTCAAGGGCTTATGAATATTTTTTCCAAATTAAAGTCATACAAGATACTAAAAAAATAAAAACTAGTGGTGTATGTCATTTTTTGTTGCCTTGAATTGGAAAAAAAAACCATCTTGAGGCAAAAAAAGTTAATCATATATTTAACTGATAAAAAACCGAAAACTGAATCTTGATTTGAAATGTTTCAAAATTGAAGACCTTAGTTGAGATTCAACCTTAAAAATTAGGTCCATACATGGTACTTTTCCTGTTCAAATATGATGGAAATCGTGTAATCAGAAATTTTGTTTATTAGTTGAAGATGTTAGTTACCGATGGTTGTAGATTTAGAAAAAAAAGAAGACCAACTTCCATTAAAAAAGTTCATGGAACTCTGAAATAATTAAAAAGTTATGGACAGATAATGAATTGTAGGATATGTCTGGGGTAGGCTAACTTAATGTCTTTTTCCTCTACCACATTGATGATTCACTAATCACTTTTTATTTGTTAATTCTAAATTTTACAGTCACTGCTGTGTGATCCAAATCCAAATTCACCGGCAAACTCTGAAGCTGCAAGGCTGTTTAGTGAGAACAAGCGTGAATACAACAGGAAAGTGCGTGAAATTGTGGAGCAGAGCTGGACAGCAGACTAACCTCCTCTCTACATCTGAAGGATGCATATCGGGATATCACAACTGATAAGCGTAACTTGCAAGATCCTTTCTCCCCGGTGATTATCTCTGTTTCGATGAAATGTCTGTTTAACTATGATTTATGTTATGTTGTTAGTGACTTTACTAGTTGGATAAACATTGTTATGAATGTGTTACATGCTTATTTTCAGGGACTATCTATGAACTCTCTTGAAATGTACATAATCAAATCATGCACCAGATTGAATGTTATGTTTTTGGAATTAAGAGTTTACCCATCAACCCATTGCGTTTCTAATGCTAATCTTTAATCACAAAGATTAAAGGTTAGAATATTCACCTGTAATTGAAACAAGGTCTCTAGAATTGCCCACTTTAGTTGCTGTTTCTTTGAGTTTTATACTATGTTCCACAAATTTATATTGTTCATTTACATACATTGATGGAATGAGGGAGAAAATTGGAACATGACGGGCTAACATATAACCGTGAGTGAGTTTCTTGTACAACTATACGGTGCAATTGCAACGGATGCATACTCTTATCAGTTCAATATGAAGAAAAATGCCACGGAACTCGTTACATTTTGCAGAAAAATGGTTTCGCAAACTATAGAACATGAAGAAAATAAAATGAAGAAGTAAAGGATTTGAGTTTTGAGGCAGGAGAATTAATTGTGTTTCTGTGGCCCCAAACGGGAAGTGCGTGATGCGTGTATAATAAACACTGGTGTTGTGGGTGAAGTAGTAGGTTTGGGACAATCAATCCAACAAAATATACCCAAATTATGGTATTAGTAGTGTCTAGTAAGAATATGCCCTACTTCTACACTACAACCACTCATACATCACTTTCATCATCACTCAAATTTCAGACAACTATATTTAATGAGTTTGATGATAAAAAAATAAAAAAAAATCTTCTGGTGAACGTCAAAGTCACTGATAAAATTAAGGGGTCGCTTGTTTTAAGTTTTCAATGGGAATGAATAGAAAAAGGGATTTTTCTCTATGTCCTGACCTGACATATGTTGGAGGGAGGATTGAATTCATGGAAGAAGAAGAAAAAAATGATTGAAGGTAACTGATTGTGGACGGTTAATAAAAAATGAGTAATAATTACCTTATTTAGGAAGTGAAATAGTGTCATTGTTCATTTTTTGTTTTCAATAATAGTCATAATTACTATATACTCATTTTTATTCTTATTTTCATTTGAAGAATTTCCCAACAAAGTGTAATGAAAAATTGTTTCTTCATAAGCTTATAAAGTACTCCCTCCGTCTCAATCTTGACTACTTGATTACTGTGTGCTCATAGTTTAAGAAAACGTTGTTTATTAGTATTTTATATGATAAAATGATAAAGTGTTGGGGTAGAAAGAGTTATTTGTTAATATTTTATGCGATAAAGTGATAAGTAGTTGAGGGTAGAAAAAATTGTTTATTAATATTTTATGTAATAAAGTAAGTATTTCCATTTAAGGAAATGTGTAGTCAAGATTGAGACGCCAAAAATGAAAATATTGTAGTTAAAATTAGGACGGATGGAGTACCATTCTTGGAGAATATTTATTAGAGTGACTCACTCTTAGTTCCAAAACTCACTTGCATCTTACTCTTAAGTCCAATCCCTTTTTAGAATTACTCCTAGGTGCAAAATAAGATAGAAAAATACATGAATACCCTTACTTATTATTACGTCATTTTCTTCTTCTCACTCTTCCTTTTCTCACTCTCCCCTCTCAATTGTTTCCTTCTTTGTCTCCCTTTCTCGCTTTTCTATATTTTTCATTCTTCATTTTTTCCACTATCAGGTTTCAGGGGTTTTCTTCTCAGTCTTCCTTTCTCAATTTTCTATATTTTTCCTTTTTCATTTTTTCCACACTCATTTTTAGAATATTGCTTTAAAATTATTATGGTGAAAAAATACAAAATTTCAATAAAAAAAATATAATTATAAAATATTACACATTCACAAAATTCCAATAAAAAAAAAATATTACTCCCTCCGTCCACTTATAAGTTTCACCATTTCCTTTTTCATTCGTCCAACAATAAGTTTCTTATTTTCATAAATAAAAAAATAACACTCCACTATCAATATATTTATTCTAACTTTTTACACAATATTACAAAATTATTACTATTCTCCTTTACTTTTCATCTCAAATTCACTATCTTGACCCACTATTTATTATTTTATTACTTTTTTTTTAATCTTAATGTCCAAAAGAAATAAGAAAGTCATTCGTGAAAAGAGGGAGTACAATCTAAAAATTTTATATCAAAAATTAAAAAATTACATAAATTAACCTATCTAAATCCAAAATTTACATACAAAATTTCAAAATTACAAATTTTCATCCTTTCGACATGAACGGGTTCATTAAAACACATGAGATGGTTCATCACAAACTTGAACAAGTTCTTCTAAATTTTTTTTTTTTTACATATCCAGATCCGTACACAACTCATCTTCTTCGTTGACCTCTGACTACTCCGTCGGATTCTGAGAACTGACCTCATCTTCTTCGTCCGCCCATATCTGTACACAACTCTTAAGAGGAGAGCACCGAAAATGAAAATTCAATTTAGAGAGAGAAACAGAGAGCAGAGGCCTTTTTCACTCTTCTCTGTCCTGCATGATCCTAATCCAATCAAGATAATCGCAGGTGTTCATCTTCAGTCAACCAAAGATTAGGAATTTGGGCGCTTACTGTACTAGCTCTAACAAGTAACATCTAACTTTGCCTGATAAAAAATAATAATAATAATAATACAAAATTTCGTCAGACCCAAAACCCAAAAAAATCAATTAAATTTTCTAAAAGATCTAAATCACAAACCAATGGATCCAACAAATCTTTTCTAAAAAATCAGATTAAACAGATATGGAACCACATAAAAAAACCCTAATAATCTTACAAAGATGGCGACGGCGGTGTTCGGGGGCGTGGGGGCACTGGTTTTGCAGGTGCGGTGGCGGCATTTGGGCACTGGTTTTGCAGCGCGGCGGGGCGCGTGAACGGGCTCTGCGCCGCTGCGGTGGTTGGGGAGTCATAGGTGGTGGCCGCCACGTCAGGGGTTGGGGGACAACAACGTTATGGTTTGGGTGTGGCGTCATCTTTTCACGGTGGGGTGGGGTGCGCGATGTGGGAGGCGGCGGAGGTGGAGTCCGCCGCGTGCGGTGGCAAAGGAGATGGAGGTTGCGTGGTGGTGAGGAGTGGTGCAGCCGTGGGGAGTGATTTTGAGGGTTTGAGATTTTTTTAGAGAGAGAAGAAGAAGATAGAGGAATAGAAACTGACATGTGTGAGATTTGTGGGGTTTATGGGAAGATAAAGGTATTATGGGTATTGTGCACTAGATTTTGCACATAATATTAATTTTTAAAAATGTGTGGACCTATGAGTATTGTTGGGTCTAAAGATGGACCTAGGAGTAATAAATTTTATTTATTATTAGCGGGTACTTGTAAATTCAGATTCACATGAACTCTCTTTTTGTATTACTGTTGAAGAAATATTTTGTTTCTTATTTACGCACAACACTTATAGTATATATACACATCAATAATATTTTATATGCACAATCATGATACTTGAAAAAAAAATTCATCTAAACACGAGTTCACAATAATCTTCATCTTTTATTGTAAACTTGAATTGTCATGTGACATATGTAGCATCAAACTTGTATAATTGTGTGCATGGCTCTAAATGTAAATATGGGAAGCTTGGAGACTTTCTTTGGTGTCAAGTAACACAAGTGGATGGCGGTTATAATAGAAATCAGTTACAACCAGATCTGCAGAGCTCAAGTGAAGACATGCTCAGGGAGGCTACTTTGAGAACCGATTTTGACAGTTACAGTAGATGATTCTAGATGGTTTCTTCTGGTGTGTACTCTTGATATAAAGGGCTCTTAGTAGTATCAATTAGTTGGTGATTTCATTAAGAGGGTAGTTAGCTATCTGAGATCAAAGAGAGGGAAAATGAGCAGTTCATAGAAAGCAAAGTTGAGTGAGTTTGATCTTTGTATCTTGTATAGTGCTCTAGGATCCATCATAGTGAAAGTTCTTCATCTCTCAGCAGTGGATGTAGGTCACATTGACCGAACCACTTAATTCCTGTGTGATTTTTACTTGTTTTCTTTAGTTCTGCAACTAATACCTTTGAGAGCTGTGAGTGATACTTTTCTTAGAACCAAGTAATACTGAGTTCTTTCTTGATCATTGTTGGGTGAAATAAGCTCCAAATTTCATAACATGTCATAACTAGAAGGCTGATATAAATATTTATCCAAATAATAGCTGAAAATCTAAAAATAGACAATAACCAATCTTTATAGAATAGTTACTCTTTTGTCACGCTTTATAGTAACAAATTCAAACCACAGCATTTAACACGCTTGCCTAGAATAACAACAGTACCTTTTTTTAGGTGAAATTTTGAATTATTCTCGCATAATTGCGGTAATTTCCTTGAAAAGAAAAACATTAATAATTTTGGCTGAAGATGAATAATACGACGTCGTAGCCCAATCGCTCCAAAAGAAAATCTGCCATGGCAGACGGAAACACAGACACTCGACACCTTTACTAAAAGCGACTGCATAGCTACAACCCCATTCCAAATACATACACTCTACTGTATCTATAGCCACCAGACTTCATTTCTGCGCTCGTAGGAGTGAACAAAAGGAATGCTGTGAGAGTAAGTCTGGAGAGAGAGGGGGGTCCATTTCTGAGTGTGTGTGGATCAATTCACCAGTTATGGGTGATTTTTGCTTCCATTTCAATTAATCTTTACTCCTGCTGCATTTAATTTCTTTTTGCAATTTATTTTTCATTTCTGTTTCGTGTATAAATTAAGTAGGTCTATTTCTTTTTTATTTTGTGTGGGGTTTTTTTTTTTTGAAGAAAAGGTGAGGCGGACGAGGACTGAGTTGGAAGGAGTCGTTTATTTTGTTGGCTCAGGTATGAAAAATAATAGATCTTAGCTGCATTGCTCTGGAAACCATTTTATCTGTTTTTTTTTTTTTTTTTTCCGTCGTTTTTGTGCTTCGTTGATTCTTCGTTTATGTGTATTTTCTGGGGTTCTTTTGTTGTTTATGAAATGTAATTGCAGATCCTGTTGGCTTTTTGAATTATTTAGCTTATTTATTCTTTCGTTTGCGCTTCTGTTTTAGTCTTTTGGTTTGCCTGGAGGTGAACACATATTTCATTAGCTTCTGAAAGTCGTGTTTAAATGCATTGCTCGTTTGTATCTCTATTCCCAGTGAGAAATTTCTGCGAAAATGTGGTGAATTCCTGGAAGATTTCAGGACACTCGTATTTTGTGTTATTTGGTGTTAATTTACTTGTTATTGTTTAGATGATTTTTTGATGTTTTTGTTCTTATTCTTGCAATTAGCAATTGCAAATTGAAATTCTATTATGCATGCCCTAAATGTTACTCTTTGTTTGGAGTAGAACAACAAAGACTTCTGAATCTGTGCAACAAAATCTTGCTTGCTTTTGTATATATTTAAGTTTATAATTGTGCAATTTTCATATGGACCCCAATGTTTGATTTCCTTGGAGTCCAACCTCAGTAAAATCTAATTTACTTATACTCTAAGTTGTAACAGGGAGTACAAGTAATTTTTGCTGAGTCAAGAAACCCAATACTGGACTCCGTATTAGTACTCTATAATTGTATATGTTAAACTTTACTGTCATTATATTTAAACAATGTGTAACAAGACAGTCTTTTTGATGCACAGAGATTGAATCGTGTGTTCTAATTTTCTAGCCTCGGCCTATTATGGGGAAGTCTCCTGGAAAATGGATCAAGACTGTACTCTTTGGAAAGAAGAATTCTAAGTCTAATTCATCCAAAGTAAGATACTTATGATGTTTTTTCCTATTCCTTCACGTGCAATTCCTTTTAATGGGTGATCTGACTATATTTTGCGAATGATCTACACCCAATATATACTAAACTGACTGAAATATTTTGTTTTGCATTTTGCCTATTGAAAGATTGTAGCTCTTAACTTCTTGTTTTTTGTACTTGGTTTCTAAAGTAATTTCTCCTCATCTTCAATGAAAAATGGTTTTTAGAATTCATATATAATCGCACAAGTGAAGAAGCTTCCTCTCCTTGCTTTGTTCTCAATGAGTCATCAGCCTCTCATCGATTTTTCAAATTTAAACAACTTCTGGTTTTATACCCCTCTTTCATCTGAGATTTTTCAAAAGTCATCTGGGCATCTCTTTTTCATTTTCACCATTGAATCTCTGTAAATCTGGATTCTCCATCCTAGTATTTACTAGTTTGTTCATCATGCTTTTTATAAGTAGAACTGCACCTATTACCTGGATTACATTGTTTTTGAAACATACTTTGCTTTCCAAAAACCTTTAGTTTCTACTTTCTTTGGAGTTTGGTCTACTGATTCTGTTGGACTGCATCATATAAGCAGGGTCCTAATGGTATTCATGTAACAAATTTGAAAATTGTGTAATATTAATTATCAAAATAATAATCATTTTGAAGTGTTCATGTTACTTTAATATTTTTATTGTCTTTCTCAGGAAATTGATTGCAATATGCCAGCTATATATAAAAAAACTTTAGTATTATTAACAATGCAGTATTTATTTGACATACGAAAATCATTCATTATGCTTATCACAAATGCATTGAATGTGCAGAATGGCACAGTTGATCGAAAGGCTGCTTCAAAGCCACCAGTGGAGGATCTGGCTAACCCTATCATATCAAATCCCGTTCAGCTTACTGACAATGGAGCACAGAATCTAGAGCTTGAGAAAGGTACATCTGGTACTCCAGGTGGTACAACTGCTTCATTGTCAGTAGATCAAGGTTTGGAATCACAAAGCAATTTTGTCCCAGTTCCAGTCAGTGATGATGAGATGAGGAGACAACATCAAGCTGCCACAAAAGTTCAAGCAGTCTTCAGGGGCTACTTGGTAATTTTGGCACTATATATAATATTGATACTTAGTTGTTTATTGTTCTTTGTTGATCACGAAAGGGCAGTTCTAGGCAAATTTTTAGGCATTTAATTCCTTTTATCAAATGCTCATGTAATCCTCTAATGAAAAAGCAATCAAAAAATTTCCTTAGGGTATACAATTTCAAAATCCAGATAAACAATAGTAATGATATGTGTTTGTTTTGAGATTTATGTAGGTTAGGATTTAATTTTTTGCAAAATTGAAAAAGTGTGTGATGTTGTATTCTTATATTATTGTTGATTGTAATTGTAATGATTGAATGATTGTGTAATGATTAATATGGTTTATTGGAAGATGTAAAAGTGAGAAAAATGTGTTTAAAATATAAATAAAAGAGTGGGAATTTAAAAAAAAAATCATATTTGCATTAATGGGTCATTGGGGGAGAGTGATGGAGAAAAAATTGGTATGTGTTGGGTTTATAGGTACCTGTAGTAAGATGTATACGGTTTTAAAAAAGAAAATCGTATTCTAAAATCCCAAAGCGGAACCGGATTTAGATTTTGAAATCTCAAATCCGATTTTGTAATCCCAAATTGAGCATACACTTACTGATGATTGTCTCGCCAGATTTTATGTAAATGTGGGTCATGACCATATTTAGTTTCGTTTGGATTTACTATCATTTCCCCATATTTTGAATTTATTACAAAACAGGTCTTGGATTTTATATAATTGAACTTTCATCCATTGTAACAGGCACGTCGGGCTTTCAGGGCTCTCAATGGCATCATAAGGCTCCAAGCTCTTATCCGTGGGCATCTCGTTAGAAGACAGGCTGTTGCTACTTTGCGTTGCATGCATGCAATTGTTAAGTTCCAGGCTCTGGCTCGTGGACGAGGGATAAGACGGTCAATTACTGAGCCTGAAGTGGGTAAAAATTGCAGTATAGAAGTGCATCATAAGGTAACACCTTGAATTGTGTAACGTTATTGTTTGACCTGCCTTGCCTTTTCCTCTGTGGCCTCTGTCTTCCCAATTTTTGATAATTCATTTCCATACTGTCTCGATTGCACTATTAGAAATTACTAATACTATAAGTACTATCTGCGGGTGCCCCTTACACAAGTTTGCTGCTAGGCCTCCCTAGATTCGAATCAATAATCAACAGAAGTTATACTGGGGGTGTTTTCAATAAATTATAAGTGATTATAATCATCTAGAATTGCGTGTAAAAGTAAATTTTGATTGTTTTCCATTTGAATGCATCTACTTATATTAATCATAATCTAGAATTCATAATCTAACAGTTGAGAGGGATATACTTTTACCTGATTCAGTGATTCTAGCTTCTCACTAATAATTTACTCTATTCAAATCTTTTAACCAAACACTCAACATCTACTTTTTACAAATTTTGCAAAGCATTTCTCACTTTCACTATTAAGAATTTTTTTCTCAGTCCCTAAATTAAATCACTTCCTCAAAAACATGTTTTTTTGCAAACACCCCGTTATCTGTTTTAGCACCTAAGACAATGATATTTTGCACTTTTTGTCTCAAGTTTTTTTGTGCCGACTTCTGGCTTCGATTTTGCTTCTCATTCCATAATAAAATCTCTCCTTTAATCTTTACCTACCTCTCTAAATAGTAGAACTTTTTTTATGCCAAATAATTATTTTGTCTCATGGTACTGTTGAGACATGTATATGATCATGTGCGTATGTTCTGTTTTGGGTAACGATGGAGATAAGCCTTTTTTGCTTTTGAATTTCTGTATCCCTCCTGGATATATTGATGTTTTTATTGGCTCATTATTCTACTTATATCTTAATTGTTTTTATCATGGCTTCTTTGTTTTACTTGATAAAGATATATGTGTCCTGTTATGATGCTAAACAGGTTGAAACTGGAGCACACTCAAGTTTTGGGTTGGAGAAGCTAGCAACAAATGCATTTGTTCGTAAGGTTGCATTTTCACTTTCAACATCACATTTAATGTCAATCTTTCCTGATTAAGTAAATCTTATTAGTCGACCAAGATTAACTTTTTCTTTTTGGATGCATGTCTATTTCTACAAACATTGCTGCATTAACATATTCAATTGTGCACAGTATGTAATCATCAGTGGACGAGATACAAGTTTTCTATCTTCACTTGAAATATCATTAGTTTGAATTGTTCTTATATTAGTCTCTTTTAAAATTCATTGACTTCTGATCAAAAAAACCAAAAATTTAAAAAAATCATGGATTCTTTTTAAAATTGTCAGTGTCTTGTCACACATGAAGCTGATTATTCGAAATGAACTGTAATGATGCCTTGTGAGTACTTTTGTACCCATATGAGACATTACAAAGATACTTTCCTTACCATTTGTGTGAAGCTTAAGGGATATCAAACTATGAGATCTTCGTCAGAGGTTGTATCTGAGGATTACCATTTTCCTAAAATTGGGAGTGTTTTCAAACTCTATAAACAGTTTACAGAGTCACTTTTTCTAAAAAAGCTGTCCGGGGCAGCTTTTGAGAAAGAGTGGTTATACTTCACTTTGTAGAGTTTCAAACACCACCCAATCGCAACATAAGATGTCTTTTCATTTGGTAGAATGAGAAAATTGATAAAAGCTATGGCGTACTCGTTTTTCCAAGAGTTGGAAAGAAACATACGTTTATTCTGAATTGCTACCTGTTCTTCTGCATATATTGGTCATAAAAATGTTTGTAGCAAACCAAATAAATTATGATGTATATATTTGGAGTTCCCTGATTCAGATTATCCATTCAACTAAAATTGTCATCACATTTTTAAGATGTTAATGCGGTCTTTTTTCAATGATTTCCTTTAATAAGGTCCTAATCACATACTTTTCTACCTATCTAGCTTCTTCCATTACTGCCAACTGCTAAGCCACTAAGTCTTCAATATGATCAAACTGAACCGAATTCTGCTTGGAACTGGCTTCAGCGCTGGTCAGTATCACTCTTTTGGAAACCACTCATTCGCCCAAGAAAAGCATCCAACACAAAGCCACAGAGGAAGCAGGGTGGATCCCACGTTAATGAGAACGAATCTGGGAAGTCGAGAAGAACTCTCCGAAAAGGTTCAAATGGGGATAATGGTGCTATTGAAACAGATAAGCCCAAACGAAATCCAAGAAAGGCAACGAGTCTCCAAACAGAGTTGGTGCAAGAACAGCCACAAAGTGAACTTGAGAGGGTCAAACGCAGTTTGAAAAAAGTTTCCACTTCTGTTACAGTGGGCCCACAAAAGCCTGAAATGGAAACTGAGAAGGAAATAGCAGTTTCTGCTGAAACTCCTACTGATTCAGACATTGTAGTTGATAAGATATCTGTGGTTGAAGCTCCTTTGAAAACAGAGGTATCGGTTGATGTCCCACGGAAAAATCCTTGTTTGGTTGAGACTAATTCCTCGGAAAATGGTGACAAGATGGAGAAAAATTCAGTTTTGAATGATGAGGTGGGTCCAAAGGGAGACGAGGGTGGGAAGGAGAATCATAAAATGAGGAAAAGAAGATCCCTTCCAGCGAAACAGGAGTATACCGAAAATATTTCACTCAACACCCCAAGCGTACCGAGTTATATGGCAGCTACTCAGTCTGCAAAGGCAAAGCTTAGAATTCAAGAATCTCCTAAATTTAGTGAAGACGTGCCCGAAGTTGGTTATGTTCGTCGCCATTCTCTACCAGCCTCTACCAACGGGAAATTGAGCTCGTTATCGCCTAGAGTACAGAAGCCAATGCAAGCTAACGGCAAGGGAAGTAGCAAAATGAGCAGACCAATGACGTCCTCTAGAGATGGTAAGCATACGAATCCAATTTCGTTTATGATGATTTTTTGCTTGCTGGGTTCTTTTGTGGCATAATTCATTAAAAGGTCCCTAAACTATTTTGTTGTTTTAGAAAAAACCCCAGTATCAAAATTATATTTCATGAGTTCCCTCGAGATGAAAGTTAACAAAAATTTTCGGTTCACCTTAATGGTCCTAATCTTGATTGTATACAAAAGTATTTGTCCAGGTCATTTTAGGCACCCATCACCGGAAGTATTGGGGTTAAATTGACTTGCACAAAACACGTCTCGATATTAACACAATTTACGTACATATTTATTTAACGGGACCATTAAGATAAATTGGAAAATTCCATCAATTTTCATTTTGAGGGAGCTCGTGAAATAAAATTTCAATACTTGAAATAGATTTAAGGGCCTATAGAAACAAATTTTGATAGTTTAGGGATCTATTGACGTGCTATTCCTTTTATTTTGTTATAACGTCCTCATAGCTTGCTTGTCAATTTTCTTTACAACTCTTGCTCGAAATTTTTATTCTTTTTTTTTCCTGGATATTGAGTTTTGATTCGTTTCCATATATATATGAATGCGTTTTGAAGTACATGTCACTGTTTCAGACAAGGTACTTCAGCCGGGGTGGAGGAGATGAAGGTGTAACTGTCCTTTTGGCTCGAGTTTCTGAGAAGACACATGTGGGGCTGCAGAGTTGATTTGGTTATGCCGCAACTCATGTAATAGATGAAAGTGGACTACATAGTTCGTCTTGATATTATTTGTGTTTCTTAATTTCTCTAGCAGTTAATTTACTAAGAATCAAATTGTGTATGTATAGTGATAGATGAAGAGTTGGTGACTGAGTAGTTTAAGAATCAAATTGTGTGCGTTTATTACAATTTTCATTCCGTTTTCAACTATGTAAAAGACCTATGTTTGATCATGCGTAGCTTGTGTTCTGTCAGTTTGGACATTCCAAGCCTATTCTTTTGTCCTTGTTTAAAAATCAAGTATAGGGAATCCTGATAATTGTCGCTAAATATAATTAGGGGAAAAAGCTAATAGGTACACCCCTTAGAGATAAATAGTAAGCTGGTACACTTTAGATTTTTACAACATTTAAAATGTCTATTATGCCCTTTGTCCCAATTTTTTGATATTAAGTGTATAAAGGAGAAATACAAGTTGAATAGATTTGACCTTTGCAGGTAGGAAGGAAGCTTCCACATGTTTCAGGCCAATGCAGACCAAAATCTGCCCACACGTCAATCATATTTCGTTCCCCAATGGAGTATTTTTATTATTTTGATATTAGATTTTAAACCAAAGAAAACCTCTTCATCTCCCCATTATTTGATCACAATTATTTCAAAGAGAAAAATCTCATTTCATCGCCTACTCTCTTCCCCACTTCAACCGGCCGGAACCGCCACATTTTTCACCGGAATCCACTTGAACCACCCCTTCATCGCCTACTCTCTCCCCCACCCACCGCACTACCCCATAACCTACGCTCTCCACCCCCCTCCCCCATTTATATCGATGTTGGAAAATAAAAACACCCATCTCGCATAGTGTTCGACTTCGCCGGCGACGACGAGAAAGGGGACTCCAACGACGATGACGTACCCAGAACGACGACGACGTGCCCAACAACGACGAGAAAAAGGTTCGTGCGTTTTTTTTTTTTTTTGAGTTTTAGATCATTTTTTTTTTGTTTTATTGGAAATTAGTATTTTATTTTTTGTTATCTCCATCTTGTGTTGCATTTTATTTTTTTGTTTTACTGAAAATTAGTTTATTTTTTTCCAAATTACAAAAATATTTTGGAAAGATTCTCTTGTGGTGGATGAAGAAACAAATTAAGAGTAGTACCAAGGTTGCAAAAGAATGTTAAAAAAATGAGAAATTTTGATTTATCTGTCGTGGTCAATGATGCTTGTGTAATTGCATGAAACGATTTGGCCTTTTTGTGAATTGTTGTTGTTGGAATTAAGGATTTTTTTTTTAAATGAGAGTTTATTTAAACGGGTGTTTATTTCGAATATGTATATGAGTGATTTTTTTGGGAAGATACAGATTGTGAAATGTTACATATTTTGTCCAAACTTTAAACCGGTGTATATATTACTATTGAACAATGCAACAAGGTATCTTCTGATGCAACTATCAATATATATATATGCAACACTGATAGGTGTTATGCATATATTCTCATTTATGTGCAATAAGTGTTCATGATATGATTATTTACTTTGTGATATCTAATTATGTCTATTGATTTTGTTATTGGACACATGTTTACGAATATTAGAATGCATGACCCTATATTTATAACCATTTCAAGTAGTGGGTTATTTATGGATTGTAATACTAATGACTTGATCATTGGAGATGAATATTTTTATTTTTATGATATTGATAATTATGGATTGTAATACATGTTTGTGATATTGATAGTTATTTTTATTGTTTAAATAAATGTTTCTTTATTTTGTAAGTTTTGGAAGTGAAGGATATGGAAGGTTGTAGAAGATCAAGCAGTGTGTTATTCTTTGTTTTTATTAGGATCTGATTCCGACTTTGTATATAAGAAGAGAAGTTCGACGAGCAGTAACAATCACTTACAAGTTTCGGACTCTAATGACGAGAGGAAGCAGAGTGTTAGTGGATTTATGTTGAGAAAGAGGGTGATGTGGTTTGTTGACCCAACATGCGTTGTTGTTCCGCCTAATATATAGTGATTCAAAATTGTGGACTATTTTGATTTTGGGACTGTTTAAATCACTGTTAAATCACTATATACATTGCATAGACACTACATACATTGCATATACACATAAAACATTGTATATACACATAAGCAAACTTGCATCTTCACATTGCAGAATCATCAAACCTCCACCACACTCTAAAATACAAATATACTGCCCGATTTATACTAAAAAAATTTATTCATAGATTTTGAAGCCAACTGATGAATCCATAAAATGAAAAAAATGGAAAAAAAAGAATATAAAAGGTGTGTGGAAGACAAAAAAAAAACAACCAACTACAAATCTTACTATTCCTACAAAAAAATTCATGCAATTTGTCTATTGTGCTCTTAACTTTTTATTTTTTCCTTATCGAATTGTATTTCTTTTTTATTATCACATCACCTTTTTCTTTTTCTTCCATATCCCATCACCTTTTTTCTCTTTCTTCCATAAACTTTTTTACTTTTTTTAACATGATGCTTACTAAATAAATTTAATAATTCTTTCATAACTTTATTTTATTTTCATTGAAATTTTTAATAATTTTTATTTTATTTATATACTGAAATTAATTTAAAAATGACTTAATTTTTAAAATTATTTAATGATTTATTTTCTTGTGCATTGTTCAAAATAAAAAAAATGCATATTTACTTATAAAAAAATTCATCGTTCAAGAAAAAAATTTGCATATACTAAAAAATATTACATATATACTAAATACATTGCATATACTTTAAACATGCATTGCATACACGCATAAAAATAAATTTAATATATACTAAAAAAATATGTATACACTAAAAGAATTGCATAGACGTGTAAAAATTGCATTCACTCGTAATCAATTTCCAACCCCCCATACCAGAAGCTTTCCATTTTTGGAAGCAGGAAAAATAAATTTTAGAATCAAAACCACCAGATTGAGTTTTTTATACCAAACAAACACCAAATTTTAGTGGAAATCATATATATCACAACCAAATCCATATAAAATCGATTTTTCTTAACAAAAACACAACCACCATATATTAGTAAATTTACATATACAAAGTTTTATATCCAATCAAATTACACCAACCCACGAAATGAGATTGTATATCCGCGATATAATGAGTTTTGTTTTATTGAGATGATTTTGCACTCACCTTATATTTTTTTACACTTAGAAGACAACCAATTTGTTTCAATGGGTGACTCCATGTGATGAAACTCACGACGTTTTTCAAAAAAAAAATAACCACGCATAACAAAAACACAACCACGGTTCATGTACATAGCTTTTTGTTTTATGTAAAGTTTTTTTTTCTTCATATAAAAATCATTAAAACACGGTTCATGTAGTGAGCTTTTTGAGTTTTTTTTTTTTTTGAGCTTTAGATCAAATCCATATTCATCATGTAGTGAGCAACTACATATCCAAAATGTATTAAGAAATATAGGGGAAATGTATTGGGATGATATGTTTTTTTAATTTTGAATTAAAGTGATTTGGGATGATTTTTGAATTAAAGTGATTTAGAGTGATAGTGGAATGATGATTACATATGATTTGACCATTTTTAATTAAACAAATAAACACAAAACCCCCAATTATATTCAAAGTTAATAATGGTATTTCACACTCTAAAAAATGTACTCCAATGCTATTTCTTTTGTTGAATGTATTGGATTGCTAGTAGGTCTCCAAAATGTAGACTACATTGCAATTTCCCCTATAATTATACTAACTACTCTTTGTTACTAATTACTAAAGTTCAGTTGAATGCAATTTGGTGATGTTGGATTTGGGTTTATAATGAATTTTGGAAACTGATTTTTAAAATTAATTAGATTTTAAAATCCTGATAAATAATAGTGATGAATGTTTATTTTGAGATTTTAAATACGATGAGATTTAATTTAATATTAAATTAATATGTAAAAGTGAATGATTGTTGTAAAAAGATATAATTTAAATATATTAAAATGTATATAGAGAAAATATATTATATTGGGATGTATGATAAATTGATAATTCATAGTATGTGACTTATATAATTACATTTATAAATTAATATCACTACATTTAACAATTGATATCATTACAATTATAAATTAATATCATATAATTAAATGTTATTTATATTAGTTTATAAGCGTAGTGATATCAATTTATAAGCGTAATAATATTAATTGCATTTTTTTTTGGGATCAAATTTGTCTCAATATATATAAGACCATCCATCCATATGCAGCTACCCTCAAAGTGACGACCATAACTATTTTTATTTCATCAAGAGTAATATAGGAAAAAACAAAAGGAAAAAGTATTTTCAACCTTTTAGCAATCTGCCACCCAGGAACCAATTGAGCTACGTCCATGCGGGTTTCAACCTAATAAAATGGTAGGGGAAAAGGGGGGCCATATTACCCAATTTCCCTATAAATAAACCATGAATATTATAATCAATATGATTAATCAAATCAATGCAGCAGTTACAAGACTAAATAAGACCATACAAGAGTACTCCCTAGAGAAAATAAAAATAAAAATTATAAGCTAATTAAAGTCGTTATTAAAATTAACCCATTTATTAATTGTCTACATAATTAATTAATTAGATCAATGCCCTAATAATTGCAGCCTGAGGGGTGTCAGCAGCATCTATAGTAGATAGGAGGTGGGATAACTTCACACTCAAATCATCCATCTGCCTTTCTAAGCTTCTGATATAGTTGCATGTTTCTTCTAGCACTTTGCTCGCTGATGCCTGCATCATATTTATTTTCAGAAATAAAATAATTTTCTTTCTAATTAGGGTATTATAAAAAAAATTAAATATTTATACACCTGTAAGTCATGACTTTTTGAACAATGTTATTTAGAAGTGTATCATCTGATAAGCGGGTCTCCTGTACACCATGCATTCCGTAGTGTAATTAAAATTTTACAATTTGTTGCACTGAATTTTGTGATTTGTTAAAATGAAACGTATAACATGTGTTCGTAAAATATAGTTGCACGTTTCAGTGTAACAAATAATAGATTTTAATGCAATTCATAAAATATAGTTGCACATTTCAGTGTAAAAAATCATTAATTTAATTGCAAGTATCTAAAATACACTACGGAATGCACGGTGCATTTTGATGATACAAGAACTAGACCTCATGCATACTTCCAACTTTATATGTTATTAAAAAAAATACAAACTCTCTTGTGAAACTTGTTCATAGGATAAAACTGATACTATTACACTTATAAATTGATATCACTGTTTTTTTAAACTAACACCAATAGTATTTAATACTATGATATTAGTTTATAAGTGTAATGATATCAATTGATAAATGTAGGTGTATTAATTTGTAAATATAATGATGTAAATTTTATACTATAATATTAGTTTATATACATTACTAATGATAATTGAAGAATGTAATTTACATTACAAATGATATTAATCATAATAATTGAAGTATCATATTTATAAATATGAAATCAATTTCATATATGGCTCTAAAATTTATTGATTGAACACGACATATATTTGAACAATGGAAGTTTTAATAGATGCATGTACTAAAGTACTAGGTACGGCTCGACACATTAAGTCGATCAATTCAATCCAAAAATACATACATAGATATATAGACTCAAATTGCTCGGTACTTGGACTTAATTTAAGAAAAATAAATTGACTAGCATCCAGTCTATATACGTGATGCTTTTTTATTCATGTATAATTATTTAAGTTGGCAACTTAAATTGCATTTTAAATTAAACTCGCAACATAACATATTACATACATGTATAGGTTATGATGAATTTGATCCCATGTCCGCCGACACCAATTCCAATTTATATGTCCACTTTATATGTGGCGCCATATTTACTTAAACATAAAAAGAAAATATATATTTTACAATATTTAATATCAACTATCAAGTGTCATTTAAAATTTTGTATTGCCTTTAAGATCATGTAATCAAAAAGATTAAGAATGATCTAATTTTAAACTCGACTCAATTAGCTTTATAAGACCGAGTCCTGCATTTATGTGTGTGTATATATAATATTGTGCATTGATCATATATAATATTGAGAAGACACTTTGCATAAAGCGCGATTTTATTTGATTTGACGGCGTAAGTTGAACATCGACTTTTTAAACTTTGAAAGTTAGAAGCTTTTATGATTTAAGGATAAAAAGTGTGTAATTTTTTTTGTCATAAATATTTACACACTTGGCATGCACATATGTGTGACTAAATACATGCATTTAATTATATAGATAAACATTATGTACATTTTTTAATTTTTATATAGAGCTCAATGGTGATTTTTTATGAACTCCAGTATGTATTAGCATAAATTATTTGTACAATATATATATATACCTTATTGGAGCGGCTAGAGTTGCGAATTTCAGGAAGAAGTTGATGCAATTTGGAGACAAGTTCGATTATCTGATCATCACTTATCCTTGAACTTGACTGCCTTGACATTTTTCAATACTTAAATTTCTCTCACTACTAAAAATACAAACTCAAAATAAGACTTTGGTGTATATATAGAGGGAGATCATATATATCTTGTTTGCCAAATTTATGAAGATATATATATATATATATATATAGATAAGGTAGTAGATGTGTGTATTTAAATAAGAAAATGATAACTATCTAATTCTTCCATGGGAACAAGGACCACTGCACAAACGATTTTGTCACGGCTATCGTGGAAGGCAGTGACCGGTTTAATATGCTGCACAGTATAATATAGAGAAAATATTTTTTTTAGTTATGTAATTTTGGACGATTTCATTTTTAGTCTTGTAATTTTTTACTTTTTCAGTTTTTTTATTTGTCGGAAATTTTAAAATATCGCTGGAATAAACATGTGCAACTCACGTGAAACTTCAAAATTGAGATTTTTTTTAATATTTTGGCGATCAACAAAAGTTGACTATCGTGTAACAAAAAAAATCATTTTGAAGTGTTACATAAAGTGCACATGTTTATTCTGGCAAAATTTTAAAATTTTCTACTACAAAAGGCTAAAATATAAAATATTAACACATTTAGGATTAAAATTGAAAAAACTATCATTAACCAGTATGATTTAACAAACTATCATTTCCACCCTTCTTTCATTTTTCCGTAGAAAAAAATACATAAGGTTAGTTGAGCATTTTATGGAACAGTATAAATCTCATCATCAAAGAATACATAGCGTGAGTTGAGCATTTTAAGCTTATGATTTCAAATTTTCAACTACAGACTCTACTTAGAAAAGTACTATACAAGCTGTTTCTGAAATATAAAATTATATGTGAGTTTTATATCATTTTTTCCCAATCCATTTCAAGTGTACGTATTATAGATTTTTATAGTACTAATTTATAAAATATTCATAGACTTAAAGTTCAAATATAACTCCAAGCAGCAACAGAGCCATAAATTATATTCTGAAGCCCATATAAAAACATCAATTATTTGAATTTATCTCATATTAATATTGCCAAAACATACCATGATACAAACCGACGAAATTGACTTACAATTTATTTTGATAGAATTCTCGAACGTTAAGGTTCGTAACAATCGAAATACTAGTGTAGAAATTGTCTAAATTTGAACAGCTTACATTTTTCAAGTGTTTAATTCATCATAATTTCAATTGTTCATGATACGTAAAATTATATACATATTAATTTCTCAAGAAAAAAACCCTATAAATCATTAAAAATAGAAGAAGATTAAAATTGTTTCTCTTTTTTTACGTTTTATATGAATCTTTATTGCCCTGGTTCCAAGTACTGATAAACATGCACTTATTAAAATAAATGTTTAGTCAATGTGAACACAAAACTCAGAAACTAGTATAAACTGTCTACAGAAACACAAGGCAAGACGTTTTATGATAAACTTGTACTTGTAATAAATGTTAAGACATAATGCATAAAAAAGACTCTTAAATTATCAATTTTTATTTTTAAATATTTTTAAATTATTTTTTATTTTAAAAAGTTTTTAAAAAATCTTTTTTAAACCCTAAATTATTATTTTAAAAAGTTTTTAATCTTTTTTGATGAAAAACCCTAAATTATTTTTATGGAACATAATTAGGTCTTTGAATAGTTGCACGTTTCTATTTTGTATACTAAACATAAAATCTTCTTTATAGTCTTGCATTTTTAAAATGTTTTAAAAAGTCCTTAGACAACATTTTTATTTTGAAAAACCGTTTGTTAGAGGCGTTTTTTATTGTTATTTAACACAAAAAAATATCATTGAAATTAAGTTTATGTACATGTCATATTTTAACATAAAACATTAAGTTAACTTTTATATAATCATTTATTACATAATTTTACAAAAATAAATATAAGTACATTATTGATATACGATATTTAATTCTTCTTGATTTATGCAAATGACAAATTTTTTTTTTTTTAGATTTGGGACCTAGGAGTGTGCTCCTCTTTAGGTCTCAGATTCGAATCCTATTAGGTGCGACCAATCCTTAAAATGGGCAAATTCATAAAGAGCTTAGCTCTGACTTTAAGTGGGGTCCCCGCTAGTGGACGATGGATTCTTATCTCTCGTATTAGTCGGTCTTTGAATCGGATACCGAGTTATATAAAAAATGGCAAACATTTTTGGGTTTTAACACTACAAAAAAGACGGGGTTTAACGACGGTTTTAACCGTCGCTAAACAGGGTAGCGACGGTTTTGGCGACGGTTTTGTAACTGTCGGGAAACCGAGGGTCACTAAGATTTAACGAAGGTTATTTCAACTCCGTCGCTAATTAGCGACGGCTTTTTACCGTCGCCAAATAGCGACGATTTTGGCGACGGACATATGGGTCCGGACCCGGGTCAGAATAACCATTACTATAAATCGTCGAAAATATAGCGACGGTTTAGTGACGACTGACTTCTGTCGCTATTAGCGACTGTTAATTTTCGTCGCTATATCATGAATTTTCGAAAAAAAAACTCACGGTGGTTCGAACTCGGGCCATGGGGGTGCCTGTATGGGCACCGAACCACCCGAACCATGGACAATATCAACCACAACCACCAAGCATCTCATATATAAGCCACAAAGTCTCCCAATTAAA